>JBCJKH010013624.1:0-25425 GCA_039877255.1 Loriculus beryllinus | reverse complement strand
CAAATAAAGTATCATCTGCCAGCCACTATATGCAAGCTACATAACACAAGTACACAAAATAATCTCCCAAAGATGATAAAATAGAAACATGTGGGTTTCCTGAGACTAATTTGTCTGCAGATGGTACATGTCAGAAATAGCTGGTATTCAGAACTGTCTTTTTAGGGCATGCTTCTTTAAGGCTACTGAAAAGTTCCTTTATTCAAGAAATTAGCTTAAATGTCCTAAGGCACAGTATGTACTCTGAAAATACTCACATTTCATTTGATTGCTGTTGTTAATGTTTCAGAAATGAAGTAAGTTTTCCCCTGGGGACATTAAGCCTGGCTTACACATTTGTCTGAGCTTCTTCAAAGGAGGAATGATTCTCAGTTCTAGCCTGATAACAGCACGGGAGAAAAAACAAGCCTACTGTTAGGAAAGCAGCGATTTATTAATTTTTGGGGTGGAGGGGAAGCCACAGGTAAATTTAGTAATAGCATACAAATATTTGTATAAGAAAACTGCTGCTATTTCATTATTTACCTGAGACGACTGAGAACAAGAAACCAAGCCAAACCAATTTCAACCTCAAGCATATCTGAACACATTGCTATTGTTTTTTCTCATGAACACTGTGAATTTGAGCGTCCATTTAAGGGATTCATCAGAGATGGGCTGAGGGGAAAGGTTTGGATGATGTAAGGTTCTTTCTGATAGTGGGCAACAGAGGGAATGGTGTGAATCTGGCGAGAGTTCTGCCATCCTCCACAGCAGAAATCTTGCAAATTTTGCTCTTGGGAGATCAATGTATTCAAACAAAACTGGAAAATAAACCTCTTCTTCAGGATCAAATCTGGACCTGGCCTTGGGAAAGACTGCAGTTTAAAAGACTGGAATTGATAGATTTATTCTGAAACCTCCCTGAGAGCAATACACTCAGACTTTAGGTCATCTTTTGTGTCAGTAGTTTTCAAATTAAATCCTATTTCACCATATAATTTCAAACACTCATGTAGGTCCTGGTCCAGCAGGAAGTGTACAGTGTCCAGAGTCACCTGCAAGGTGGTGGCAGTGCTCACCTGGTGCCAGCTCTGCACTATTGCTACCAAGGGAGAAGGCTGCTCCTGCAGACCCAGACCTCAAGTACAGCTCTGGTGCCAACCCAGCCCACAGAAACAGATTTCTGAAACTTTCTCCAGTCATGTGAATTACTGAAGCTGCACGTTGCTTCTTCTCACTGAAGCAAAATATCAGGGCTGATCCACCAAGAATGGATTTAGCACCTAAGGTGGGGTGTAATGTAAGCACATAACCCAGAAAACCTTCTTACTGCTAATGTTTAACCCTACAGGGTAAGCTCTACTCCAGTAAGTTTATGAGTTTGAAAATCCTTGTGTTCCTAGAGCTGTGCTTGGGCAGATATGCAGCAGAGCCCCAGGCTTTACGTTTTTAGGGACTCAGGTCATCCTCATCCCTGGTCAGGATCCAGAAACAGATTGCCTAAATCCTCTGGGGGTTTTCATGTCAAAGGCATTCTTCCAGTTCACTTCTTTCATGCGTACAGGATGAAGCTTCTCAGAAGCTGCCATTATTTGTGAAGTTACCCATTTGAAGGAACGTGGCGATGGTGCCCCTGTTTGATAGGCTAATCTGTGAATCAGGACAATCCTCTGGCATCTGGGAAATGTGGTACCCGCTCCTCATGGGCCTGAGAGAGCCAAAATCCAACTTCCTTGACTTCCTAGGTGATACACCAGGTCTCAGGCTACTGAGGCACAGAAAGGACTCACTCTGTTTCCACACTTCAAGGCCAGGCCAGCGAGCAGCCAAGAGTGTCAGATTCCTGGGACTGGAAAAAGAAAGCCACGAATCTGCAACCTCGCAGCGTGGGTACTGACCTGGGACACTGGGACTCTGGTCCCTCTGAGGGTGCCTTCATCCTTTTCTTGGTCTAGTGATCCACCCCAATGGGTTGGAAATAATGACAAACCACAATAACAATAGCCAGCTAAACAAAACAAGTACAAACAGAAACAACAACTGAGGCTGGGAAGAGAAACGGCCTTTGGGGATATTATTTAGAAGAGGCTTTAGACTTTGATTTCCTAGGCAGAGGAGATGGCAGATCAGCCAATGTGACTCCTCAGTTCTTAAGAAAGAGGCAAACCACATTTTCTTAAAGCTTCCTGTAGCTGACTACTATAGTAAAAAGAGTAAGGCAAGAAAATGGGGACGTCAGCACAAAAAGCAAGGTTGGAAACCCCATGACTCCATGGTGAACAGCTAAACAGTGCTGAGTTGCTGACTCAGAAGTGCAAGAATCCTCCTTTGCTCGGTCCCACGGGAAGAAGAAGGCTCTAATCAGCTTCCTGAGTCCTTCAGGGAAAGAAGATCACACTGGGTGCAAAAGCCATTATGAATGTAGTAGTAGCATGTGCCATGTATTGATACAGGCACTGCACATAAGGAAAAGAGGAAGTTTGCCGTGGTCATACAGCACAGAGAGACTGACAGAAAGTAAACTAGCTGTTATTCTTTATGACATGAACTAAGACCTGAGTTAGCTGAGATGTGTGCCCCAGCTGGGAGCACTGCAGCAGGGGGGCAGAGGCAGCACTAGCCTAAGCCTGTCACCAGCTGCTGGTGGGGAGGGAAGGAGCAACAGCAGTAGCTGAAGTTGTGAGAGCAATGGACACACAAATCAGGCCTGAGACTGATGGCCAGCAGAGATGAGATCTTATGGAGACTGGGAAAGGTAAGCAGAGCTAAGGGAGGAAGAAGCATGACCAGCAGGCCTAGGAAGGTGATTCTCCCATCCTACTTTGATCCTGTGAGACCCCACTCGTGGTACTGCGTTCAGTTCTATAGCACCAACACAAGAGAGACACGAACCTACTTGAGTGAGCCAAGAGAAGGCCACGAAGATGATCAGAGGGCTGGAGCACTTCTGCTATGAAGACAGGCTGAGAGAGTTGGGCTGGTTCAGCCTGGAGAAGAGAAGGGTCTGGGGAGACCTTAAAGCAGCTTCCAGTGCCTAAAGGGGACATAAAAGAAATCTGGAGATGACTTTTTAGAAGGGCATGCAGTGATAGGAAGAGGGATGATGGCTTTAAGCTGGAAGAGGGGAGATTTAGATCAGACATTAGGAAGAAATTCTTCACTGTGAGGGTGCTGAGGTGCTGGCACAGGTTGCCCAGAGAAGTTGCGGCTGCCCCATGCCTGGCAGTATTTAAGGCCAGGTTGGATGGGGCTTGGAGCAACCTGGTCTAGTGGAAGGTGTCCCTGTTCAATGGCAGAGGGTTGGAACTGGATGTATCTTAAGGTCCCTTCCAATCCAAACCATTCTATTATTGTATGATTATGTGATTCTATGAAGTCTGTTTTGACAAGATAAACCTGAGACCTCATTTCAGGATTCTGTCTGCTGACACCTGCACAGGTTCTCCTGCAGAAATAACTCATGTTTTTAACTTGCCTAGCTGAACAGTCTCTTCTTCAGTGTGAATTAGTTTTATTTCTGCAGCATATTGCTTCTCCCTCTCCCCACCACTCTCTCTCACGCACACAAATTTAGATTACTTCAAAATAAAGAAATAACCTAATCCTCGGAAACAGAAATTAATTATTACGTTTCGCCCTCAGTACAGCATGCACAGTGGAGAAAACAGACCTTTAAATTTCCCCAGTTGTTTGGGAATTCTGCATGGAAACACGGGAGTGCCCACTTTCTCCTCCCCCACTGCTCCTCATATAGTCTGTGGAGCTCGCTGCCATGACACGTTGTCAAAAGCAAGTATTTGCCAAGATTCAGGATTGAACTGAATATGCAAATACACACGCATGCATACACACACGCGCCAGTACGTATTTGCATACATATTTATATATAAATAGTAACTATTTTTAAAAAGCACACTAACAACATCAAAGACACCTCAGGAGCCACAGCACTATCCATTTGCCATACACAGGCCTTTGTTCATCGTAGACAGACTGGACTTTGACTGCTCTGCCAGTGCCAAATCCAACCCCAAATCCCAAACAAGCAGCATTGGTGAGGGTACTTGAAACACAGTACATGACAACAGCAACCTAACGGTTAGTAGTGGAGAAGAGGAATAAGTAAACACAAACGAAGTATGAAAGTCATTTTATTAAAAGCAGATCCATCAGGCTGCTTCTGCAACTTACAGTGGCCAACAAATTCCCTCTGTCCTACTACATTGGCAGGGTGCATTATTCAGCACATGAGTAATTCACCACATTCTTTCAGGTAATAGTCAGTTGAGCCAGACTCTCATTAAGGTCAACAGCAACACCACTATTGTAGTTCTAGAGCATGGCAGAGCCTCCTGGCAATGTACTGACCAGATTAAAACAAGGATCCACACAAGGATCTGTGTAAGGAAAGTCAAAAAGTTCCCATGTGGGCACAGAGGCACATCTGTGGAGGATCAGGCCCTTAACTCACATTGAAAACCACAGGAAGGAACTCTGCACCCAGTCAAGAGGAGGACTAGCTGTTCACACGGCCACCAGAAAAGCCAGTTGGCCAACTGGAATTTCCCTCTTCATGTGGAATGATAATTCAGGTGCTGAAGGATAATTGGAGAGCTGAATTTGAGGATGGCCTCAGTATCTGGGGGCAGACTGTGCCAGCTGCTTTAAACAAAACAAGCAGGGGTTACAGCGATACTGTTTTTACGGCAGGTTTCAAGATCAGCCATGCTGCTGAGCTACTGCATTAACACGGTGTGTTGCAGACATAGCACTTGCCAGTGAAGAAAACTCCTCTGCTTTTGGTTTCGTAATGTATTCAGGTGCACGGGTCTGCTGCTCCTGTCTCTGTTTGCATTAGGTTAAATGCTCTGAAGTAGATGTGCCTAATTATGGCCTTTCATTCAAGATTAATATGAAGCCATTAAGCTGGTTTATGCAACCAGGTAGCTGAGCAACAGAAACATCTAAAACAAGTATGAGGCAATGTTGGAGGCTGAAACCACGCAATAGACGGGCTTTCATTGTGAAAAGACATGAGAAACTCAAAAGCAAGCTCTGCCTTCACCTATGGAGTTGGGACAAAACACAGGATGGGAGAAGACCTAACTGCCCAGGACTAAACGGCTATCAAACTCTTCACTGCTCCGGCCCCAAATCGATGGACTGAGCTGAACAGGGAGACTCACAGCTCCAAATGCCCATGCTGCTGCCACTGTTATTCACTTCACCCTGCACTTGGCAAAATAAGCTCTGGTAGCTGTCTTTCACAGATGACACATGACTGATTGCCCAATTCATTGCCAGCTTCCCCTCAAAGCAAGACAGGCTCCTAAGAAACATGTGTGTTTTCCTAATGGCTGGATCAGAAAAGCAAATGCTGCAGCAGTGCTGCTGGGAGTTCTCTCTCCATTTTCCAACACATCGCTCTCGTGTTTGTGGTTGTGCAGTTAGGTGAGACGCAGGCAGAATTTCTTGGTAATTAACCAAGTCTTCACTGACTTCATTAATGCTACCCTAGGTATTTTTTTAAAAGGAGGGATTAGCTGACATGTGGGAGAGGTTAATTAAGAGAGAAACAGCGATGAAAGAAAAATCAGTTAGGTTGCAAGGAAAGAGCAGAGGAATTTGAGACAGGATTTAGGAGCTCAGTTTACAAGAGAACAACTGAAATTTTAATAACCTGACAGTTGATTTAATTGGATGATTATAATTTGGTAGTAAATGATATTCAAACTGACTCTTTGATTGGTTTTAAGATACATTTCTTTTAAAACGCTCAGTGTGCCTCTTTTCTTTAAGCTTGGAGGAAGCGACCACAAGACAGATGTAACCCCCAGATCTCATCCACCTCAATTTATCAACTGAACCACACTTCCCTCTCCAAAGGGAACAACACTGAAAAGGCGAATCTGCTATGGGGGACTGCACAGCGCTGCTGTGGGACCTTCTTGTCTTCCAAGGGCATGAAAGGCCTTTTTGGGGAGAAACTTCTTTCTGCCAACACTATAGGTTGTCAGATGTGTGAGTAGGTTTTACCCACTTCGAAAGTTGAAGAGAATTTGTATACTTTCATGTACCCAAAGGGTACCTTTAATTTACCATTGTGATACTGTGGACAACTGCACCACCCACTTTCAGGCTACCATACACTTCCTTTGAAGTTCTGCGAGCAGAAAAGCACGATCCCTTCTCTGTTTCCATTTATTCTTTTTATCAGGGCAGGATACAGAAGTACCAGGTACTTTCCAAAGAGACAATCTTTGCTGTGAAGAACAAACATTCTTAGCTTCATGTTGCTATGATTTCCAGCTCCCAGTGGAAAACCACAGAGCTGTCCATGTCAGGTGCTACACAGAGCACACACACACAAACACAAACACACATTAGGCACTTTGTTTTATTTTGCAAAAAAAAAAAAAAGTCTTTATATATAAACCATTTCATTCTCTCTCAAAACATTCTACAACTATACAGCTGTTTGCTCCATCGTTTGCATAGGAAATACCACAATACAAAAATAAGGGGCGGGGAGGGGGGGGGAGGCAAAAGAAGCAAACCAGCAACCAATTTCTGCATGTTTCCATGTACAAACATTTGAAGCCTTACAAAATTATTTACATCATTTGTCAACTATTTACATTAAGAGCAACATTTCTAACTGTAACAAACAAAACTATAATTTATCAAGTATATGTAAAATTGCCTTAAAAAAAAGAGAGTCTATCATATACCACAAATAAATAAAGACAAACAACAGTTTTAACAAAGCTAGGTTTTCCTGCAAGATCCTTTTTTGGTATTTTGATTGTCTATTCTAGCCTTTGGTTGACAGCTTAATGTTACAGCTTGTGAAGTCCAGATACTTCCCAGGTTTGTTTGGTTTTCTCCTGTTGCCTGGCCAAATCCTACCTGGTCTAACCTCATCTTTGGCCCTCCATCTACTATTTCTAGGCTGAACACGGTGGATCAAAGTCATTGTTAGCATAAAAGGGCACCGCCTCATTGTCTTCAGTGGAATTTCAGCTACTTTTGTCAGCAGTGAGTTGTCCCCTGCGTGTGTCAATCTCAACAGTGGATTAACTAGACTGTGCTGTAATTTGACACAAAATTACTGTATCCTTACCTTCTAGTAAATTACATGCAATATCCACACAAAACTAGATCACACTGGTGCTGAACCAGCTTAACGCATCTGTATATGAAAATTGCATCCTAAATTCTTCTTTTTAAAGTGATACTAACTTTAGCTTATAGTAAGAGGTTTAACATTCTGTGTTCCTTGCAACTATCCCCTTTAGTTAAGCTTCCAATGGTGACTTTACGGTTCATTCTCCATGTCTTTGCCCTTTTAAGCAACTTGAAAACAAAATCCTGTTTTGAATATTCAGTGCACACCATTTTAGTTAACAGGTACAACACATCCAAATGCCTAGCTCATTTCTCTGAAGAAAAATGAAGCTAAGTCGGTATGGTTTTGAGAGGTATTTAAATAACTTTTTTCTGCAAATGTGCCGTGCTATCAAATGTAAAACAACTGCTTTTCTTCAGATGATTCTTAGAAAACTTTTTGTATTAAACCTAAAAAGCTGATTTGCATATTTACAAAATCTTTGTCATAGCAAACATGCAACATACAGAACAAAAGTTTGTTCTATGGCTGTTTATGAATTTTTCTATGTACCTTTTTCCACAGAATGACTTAACGTTTAATAAAAAGCCCCACAAGTACTAAGTATGTCCAGTAAAAACCTGACAGATTACAGTTCATGGCTTTTCCACTGTGTTCGTTCACCTGCAGCCTCTCATTAATTTGTTTACTAAACATTGTCACAATAATGACAGTGCTTTGGTCAAAACACCGCAAGAGGAAAAAAAAATGTATAAAGCTGCAATGTGTCAAGACATAATACTTGCGAAGAGATGAAACCTGCTGACTAAAGCCATATACATCATAAGAGCAAACAAATGACTGAACACTCTGGTACTGTGATACAGTGTCTTCCCTTTTTCTGCATAAATATACAAAATATACATTTCCAGTTTCTTTTGAGATTTCTTTTAAATGGGCAACCCATACTCAAAAATTAAACTAACTTTAGTTGCGCGTTGAGAGTCAATAGGAAATTGCATAGATACAAAACAGCCTCAACAACAAGTCCAGCTTTCAGTTCTGATGCCTCTTCATGTGGAGAGCCAGGTGGTCAGAGCGGGAGAAGCTGCGATTGCAGACGGCACACTGGAAGGGCTTTGCCCCCGTGTGCTTCCTGTAGTGGCGCGTTAACTCATCCGAGCGAGCGAATCGCCAGTCGCAGCCCTCCCACGTGCACTTGTATGGCTTCTCACCTGAAAGAGAGCACAGAGAAACGACAATGTCAGCTGCCACTCTTCAGGAGAAAATGATGCAAGATCATATTGCATGGCACTGCTCTTCAATTTAAACTGGAAATAAATGACAATGCAGGAGTGGGTGCTTCCTCATTATTCATCTGTCTATTCAATAGGCCTCAAACCAACAGCCCCTTTGTTTTTACAGCAAATCTTGCTCTTCTCTCTGATCTTCAGAGGTCCCTTTCTGTTCTATCAATTCAGTGATTCTGTAATTTAACACATAAAATATAAGAAACCTTCAAACATACGAATTAGAGACAGCTATGGTACAGAAAATCAGAGAAAAAAACCCCTGCATGAGACTGAAATACCCCCCTTACACTCATCTCAGTGTGAGAGGGAGCAGGGGAAAAAGCAGTTGAACGTGACAATCCAGCCTAGTTTGTGACTTATGCTTGCACCTATTTAAATGGGTAAATTAAATTATAGAGAGCTTTTTTTAAGAGGTCTGAAATGGGAAGGAAGATTTCTATAAGGGTTCTTTGTAGCGTGTAGATTATTTAAGAGCTTCTGATGTGCAAAGAAAAGGGTACAGTGTGTTACAAACACCACAATGATAGTATTTTCTAAAATGTAAAGGGCAATAAACACTCATGGTATCCCAATTTGGGCTAGCTATATATAGGAGAAAGTATCTGAACAATCAAAGCAGTTTTAAGAATTTAACATCTACAATCAGGTGTTTAAATAGCCGTATTTTAGTGCTTGCTGTCTCCCTCAGTCCATACTGATGTAGAGGGAGCATGTCATCTCTGAGAACTTGCTGTGTTACAGCAGCTCCAAATGCAACTTCAAACAATCCAGCTAGTCTTGAATACATCGGCCCGAGCACCTAAAATAATTGCATTCATCCATTTTAGAACCATAGATGAGGTATTTTAAGCATGCCTGTAATTTATAGGTGTTTGTTGAAATGGAAGAACTATAAAGCCACAAAGCCAAGATGACTTCTGTGTGAAACCAGAACTTTCCGCATGTAAGTACACCTGCTCAGGAGCTGGTATGGACATGATGTCACCATACAAGCAAGCATCATATAAATAAAGAGGCTAAGATTACCTATTTATAGGCTATTGCTTGATGTTGGTTGACAAAAACAGTTTTCAGTTGGGAGAATGGATTGTTATCTATAGCCTTCACATTAACTTGACTCATTTGGCAAAAAGAGAAAGAAAAATGAGTTTATCAAAGCACCTGGCAGTAGCTTCATCTGGAGCAGAATCAGAACAAGTCTGAGCTTTCCAAAAAGTCTTTTCCAACACATCTTACAGAGCTTCTCCCCCCCCATCGTTCTCAGACCTTTACCCTCACAGTCTCAATCCACAGCCGAGTGGACTGACTCCTCTTTTCCCTGGTTTACTGTCACACAAGCATGCGGAAGAAACACAGGAGCCAGTATCCTGCAATCAGACTGTTTGTTCTGTACCAGCTATGCAGAGAACACCACCTGAGAAACTCCAAAACATTACTTCAGAGGTGCTAATTCATCATACAGATGAAATTATGAAACTGGTTTTGTCTGGGAGTTTCTACTGCTTCTCTGATCAACTAACTAGCAAATTTCTGTCTACAATTAAGAGCAAAACCAGCCCTTTGCTCACAATGGGGATGTGACTTCATGTTGGCAGCACAGTCCCAACCAGGACCAGACCTCTACAAGAAAAAATAACCCCCTACCCACCAACCCCTTCACTGCATAAACAGCGACTGGGATTTATTGAAATCACAGTAGAAACGTATCATCCCTTAAGAAAAACAGACTTCAGAGCCTGGCATCTCCTCTCACAGAGTTCAAACGTATTTGGTGGATAGCAAATCAGAACACAAATTATTACAAATTTCTGCCATAGCTGAATTTACTCTGTCTGATGCTGACTGAAGACTGGAATGATCCACCACTGAGGACTCTCCATGCAATATATACAGGTTAAAATATAGACTGCATTCAAACTCAGTGTGTAAAGCATTTATAACGTCAGAGAAGCCAGTTGAGATAACACATTTGCCCTTCATGGCAGAATGACAGGAAAGATCTTTATTCAGAGAGGGATCTTTTGCACTATACACATCATTCTTACATATTTGAACTGAGTTATTAATGCAGTCTGTAAAAGACTGCTGCTACTCCAAAGGCACAGCACCAGGGAGATCTTCCGTAAGCACTTTGCATTGAAACACGTGCACGCAGGCTGCACAAAAGCATTAATCCATCATTTGAAGCGCCTTAACCTAAAGCCAGTGCATTTCTTTCTCTCCGTTCTTTCTTCTTCTCTCCCACACTGGCTTCAAACTCTTCTTTAAAAGCCTTCACTTAAAACTGCTATATTATACTTGATGCTAAACTCCCAGTCTTGTGATCCTGCCACCCTAACTGCCCAGAGAGAATATATATATGGTCAAGCCTCTACATACCCCAAACACTTGCTTATACACTTCACATGAGGAATGAGAGAAATGGTAAAGATAGCACACCGCGGGTTGAACAGAAACCTAGGAGTATCTGGACCAGACCAGAATGGGGACCAGGAAGTTAAGATCAGTCTCCAAGCCTGGCATCAAGGAGGTATGAAGTATGTGCAGTTTCACCATACATACACTGTACCAAAAAAGGAGTCTCAAAGCTGTACTGTGTAGGTGGTACCTCACCCTGCCTGAGTCCAAACAGAACTGCTGTCCCCCTTTTAAAACATTTTCTAATCTGCGAGCAGCATGAGCAGGTGATATGAAGGCTCCTGGCACGCGAACTATCAGCTGCAGTGAACCACATGTCTTGCTGGGTGACACAGCTTCCAAGTCAACGCTGAATCAGAGACCCCCATCGAACTCCAGGGGACTCAGCTTCCTGGAGACACCATCTAGAAACTTACCCTCCTGTCCTGATCTCATCACTGCCTGCAACAGCCACCAACCCTCCTGGGCAACAGTGCTGCTCAGAGATAAAACTGGCCAATGCCATGCACTGACTGCTCCTGGCCAGCCCTTCTGCAGACCCAAGCTAAAACCGAGCTAAACCCAGCAGTGCTCAGGAGATGGGGCAGGGAACAAACTGGTGCCTTTACACAGATTGTTTTAACAGTGTTACTTTTATGTACTGGAAAGCAAAGCCAGAATGCTGCTTTTAACCCCTGCTTTGGCCAACAGTGAGAACTGGAAAATGTATTTTCAGTGCCAGTGCAGAGGCACAGATTATTTTGAATAAATCCTAGGGGTAAAATACTGAATATCTATGTTTGTAATACTAGCTTCCGTTGGAAAGTTCTATTTAAGAACTGAATTAATTTGAAATGTTTTCCTTTTGGGCAAAGGGGAAGGGGGGCAAGAAAAAGAAGGTGGAGATTATTTTCACTCCTTTAGAGAAAACAGAAGAACAACTAGCTAGTAATATTTTCTCTCAACCTATACACATGCTTTTTGTCATTTAGCAGAAATAAGAATTTGGTTTAAGCTCCTGCAGCAAGGGAAAAAGCGCCTCATGTTACATATTTTCTGAAGTGATCCTACTTCTTTGCTGAGAAATCTGGGGTTGAAGATTTATTTTTAAAAAAGCAGGTATACACAACAAGAGACACTGAACCCTTTATCCCCTGTTTTCATTGCCTACATAGTAATGTAGGATTTGTTTACTTTAATGATTGTGAGAAATACAGTAGCTGTAAAGTTTCAGAAATATTTGGTTTTCCTCCAGCAATTTAGGGCTTCTATAGGGTGTTAAAACCAAGAATGCCACTGGTCATCAAATGCGAAGGTAGTACGACACGGTTACTGGAACACGATCTCAGTATCAAACAGATATTTCACTGTAAAAACAAGAAAACAGCTAACTCCTCCACTTCAGGGGAGCTTCCACAGGATTTGTTAGAATGTCAACACTGTTAAGTAAAACACCATGGAGGAAGCTGGTACCAATTTCCAGCCAAATAGCATACTCCAACCCTTTCTTCCCAAGCCAGAAATATTATACACAGCACTTCTGGGAAACAGAACTGCTTTCCTTTAAATTATACTTCAACAGGATAGGGATTTCATAAGTTTAATTGGATTTCTGCATAACCTCCCTCCAGTATCACTGATTTAAAATGTTTTGCTAGGCATATACATCACAAAATATATTTTTAAGTTCTTGAGCTGTTAATATGCATCCATTCTCCAGTTTAAAAGAAATACATTTGTGGAGCATGAGGAACAGACTTGTACTTGAGCACAGAAATTTTAAGCCCTCTTGTTTGGTTTGGAAGCTCTTTAACAGAAAGCACCTAGCAAGAGATAAGGCAGTTTAACCTGAAAGGAGACTATTCTGCTTGCAGTGTGTGCCTGTTGAAAAAAGACCCAGAATTTCTAAGCTGTGAGATTGTAAGGATGTCAAAAATATGTATGGACATCCACATACAAGATGCTAACCTAACCAACTGCTTCAACAGATAAAACTATTCCAAGGTAAATCACAAGTTTCAGGACCCTTGTTGATCCTGCAACAGAGCAGTCTGGACCAGTGAGGCACACTGTGTGGGCTCTTCCCTCTTTAATGTATCTTTTTGGGATTTAGTGGTGTCAAAGCACCAATTGCTTTCCGAACACTAATTTTAGCCTGTCAGTGACCATCATGGCTATGCCAATTTGGATAAGGTACAGTGCCACCAGTGGTGGGGGGCTGACAGTCATTTTGAAGACACCCTGTATCTTCAACACGTAGCCTCTGCTCAAGGAAATATTTCTGTTTAAAATCCTGTTTGGAAAAAAATGAGTCACTGAAAAACCTCGATTAGTGATGAATTTCCCCATCAACAGAAAATAAGCTTCCTTATTTCACCAAAGAGTTGTGTGACTTTATTTCTGCAATTCCCTGCTAGGACAGCTTTCTTTAAATGTAAAGCTGCAAACAAGGGCCAGATTTTCAAACCTGAAGTTAGGTAACTCTGTTGGTATGCAGAAACCCCATACAGGTATTACACCAGCCAAGGTGTGCAACTTTTCTTATTTCCTATCAGAAATTTCTGTCAGAACAGTGAGTTTGGAGCTTCCCTGAAGAAGAAAATGCAGCACACTTGTCAAAGATTCTAAAAAGACAACACCTGATTACTGCTTGTGAGGGTATAAAAGTGTAAAGACACCCCCCTGCCATTCTTTCCATTATTTAAATATTACTTGTTCCTATTATGGGATTATTTCTAGTGGCAAGGGTTCAGCCTTAAAAAATACACAATTACGTGTGATAAAAAGGCAAAGCATAAATTTCAGCACTGTAATTGCACCAGTTATACGCATAACCTGTATTATTTTAAAACAGATTATTTTGTATTTTTTGGTGCACTTGTTTTCAATTTTTCACCTCTTAACATCAGTTGTCTTGGTTCTCTCACATGGTGTGAGAAAAAAAAGTAAAAGAACAAATGAAATGTGTTTCCTCTGTTTCAGTTTGCCTGAAATAGGTTTCCTCTAGTTTATAGCAGTAAGGTTTTTAACTCTGGTCTCTTCCAGGCTGACTGGAAATTAAAGTCGCTGCTTGGGTGTACGTCTGCACTCATTCAAAAGTGGTTTTTAGCTCTCAGCATTTACCTAAAATTAGACTTTTCTTCTGTTATTGACTAAGCACTTGAGTCGCCATTAAAAACAGCTTGTTGGGGTGGAGGGGTAGTTTGGTTGGTTTTTGGTTTTTTTCCTCTTTTTAAAGACACGGTTTTGTTGTTTTTGTGGGTTTTGGGGTGTGGTTTTTGTTTTGGGTTTTTTTTTTAAGAGAAATAGCAGAAAGCTGAAATTTCAACATAAAATGTCCCTCAGGTGTTTAAAAGCTCTTTAGTGCACTGAAATCCTCAGTTGTCCAAGATGGAGATGGATCAAAGGGCTGACAGTACACAAGGTAAACCCAGCTTATTTTGTGAGTGACAAAATAAATTTAGTCCTTGAAACATCCACCAGTAATACGAATCCATAACATATGCCACACATTTTTAAACATGATAAAGCCTCTGCCTAGTATAGTAATGGCTAGAGAGTGACCGGTAAGTACTACTTCACAGCAAAACAGCATTTTAATGAATCCTGTAACAGAGAGTTGTACTGTGTAAGGCTGATGACTGCTAAACCAAGCAGCATCTGATCTCAGATAGCACACACAGGAAAAAAAGGTAACTGCCTAGTAAGCAAAGAGGACAATCAGGAGTTGTGCATCATTCACCTTCTGACTAGAGAGGCACAAGGCGGCGTTATCTTCTCCTCAGCGCTCCTATCCGTGCTTGAAGCACTCGTTTGCCTAAGCGTTGTCTTACACAGTTCAAGGATTACTGGGGGATCTTGACTGCCCTGTGTGATGGTTTATTTTCTCTCTGGTGAAAGGAGAGGTGGTCTCCTCAAGGAGGTATGCAAACAAAGAGGAAAGGAATTTTTTTTTTAAAGTAGGTTTATCAGAAGTCCATGCCATCTGGGGTGCATCGCTGTGTCTACACATCCTGTGCTGAAGAACACATTTCCTCACCTATGCCCGTGGTGCAAGAACATACACCAATAACACTGGCTCTTGTACAGTCAGATAAGAGGTGCTCTTAAAATGGAATTTATTCAACATGTACTGTAGACTTCCAGATTTCCATCTACTGTATGCACACACACACATATACACACACACAAAAAAAGAGCAATACATTAAAGCAGTTTTAACTCAAAGCAAAGCACTGTACACTTGCCAAAATCAAAGGTTTTAATATGTCTTTAATCAGAGTTGTTAGAGATCCTGAATATAAATAATGCAAGCTGACAGGACAGGAATGCTGCTACCAAGATACTCAGACTAAACTAGGACATTACTTAAATGTTTCTAATCTTTCACCAACAGGAGCTGCAGGTCATCTAACAAACAACAAACAACATACTACTCTGGAACAAGGAGTCAATCGTCCCAGTCAAGCTCAGAAATTAATTACAATAAGGAATGTCTAACCAAATAATGGAAAGTTTTAATCACTGGCAATTGCTGTGAATCTTGGGACTATATTAGCCTATGTAGGGCGGACTGAAAATGAACTATATTTAAAGCTGGTCTCTTAGGTCAACAGTTTCCTTATCAGGAATCAAATATCCTGGAACTGAAGTTTAATCCTCTCAGGGAGCAATTGACAGAAACAGCAGGTTTTTTTAAGCTTTCATGCTTAGAGGGACTTTCTAGGCTTTTAATCAGAAAGAAAATATTAGGCTTTTCTTTTCAGTATCTAAAAATCTAACAAGAGTACCGCCTCACCTGACACCTTGGAATTTAATTCCTGCTTCATAAAAATTGTGTGCTGGACACTGATGTGAACGGCCAATAATACTTCACTAAAATTTAGGTGTATGTTGCTAAGATTTCACCCTCTTTTGACCAACACATTCAAACATGTCTCATTTAGCTTATGACTACAGATAAAGAACTGGATCAATTAATCCCAAGAACTGCAATCATTCACAAAGTGTTTGAAAAAAAAAAAAAGGCACATTATTTTCCCTTAAACTGTGGTTTGCACAGGAAAATAATGTACTTCCATTTCTCACACAGGCAACTAATGGATTTAGCAGAATTCATAAATAAAAAATACCAACATATTCTCCAGCAGTGTCTAGCAACACTGCACTTTAATGCACTTTGTCAATAGTTTTATTTAACTTGCCTCTATTTTTCTTTATTGTCTGTATCAATGATGGCATTTACCGACACCTCCTTAAACTATAATCTGTGCAACTGACTCATCTAGCAGGTTAAAGAAGCAGAATCTGCACACAGGTATTACTTAATAGCTGTTTTCATGATACAGAGATTTTTCCAGGATGAGATTTGCTACGTACACAGAATGCTGCAACCCTATGCAAAGCTGAATCTTGAGGCCTCCACTCCCCACTTGTACACCCTAAGAGAAATCCCAGACATAAGGCTCAGAATTGAGTCAATACATGCTTTCAAAAGGTGCTTTTGTGCAGCAGAAGTCCAGCTACTGCTTGTCCTTCCTTCTGAACAACCGGCATCCCGAATTCCCCGGCAATTCTGTATGGTACCGCTTTTGACAAGCACCTGCACAGAGCTATGGTAAGCTGGGAGTGTCAAGTTCTATGGGCTGTGGAAGTCTATTGCACACAACTGGTCCTAATACTGAAGTCCATCAGTGCCTAATTCTGGATCTACTGAGGCAGAGATCTAAAATAAAAATGTTTAACACCTTGAGGAACCACACAAGTCAGCAGCTGTCCCATGCTTACATAAACATTTGAAATAACTAGGAACAGTGGAAGTATTTTGAGTGTATCTATCTCATTTAGAGAAATGCCATTTCTCTTCAGTTATCTCGGCTTCCACTTCCCATCACCAAATACAAACTAGATCTATAGATAGAGACAAAATAGTTCTGCAGTTAATGCTCGAAACTATTAATGGCAAGCCCACCATGTGATCAGACAACATGCCTGTGCAAAGACTGTATACGGAAAACCAATATGCAGCTGGAAAATGTCCTCAATGTGTGTGCCCTGATGTGTTCAAAACAGTGACAGATTTTCCTCTTAAAACCGTACACAAGCCTGAAGTGTGCAGCTGTTCACAGAAACAGTAAGAGAAAACCACCACCCTGGAGCCAGCAGCTCTTCTGCAGCATTACAGGTAGGGCCCAGGTAAGGTATCCCCCACAGGGAATATCAAAGGCTCAACTTCCACAGTCCATATCTCTAACATTAAGAAATCTAACAGGGTAAGTTATAGGAATGCTGTTTCTAAGGGAGCATTTGATATATATGTGTACATACTCAGACACCAGAAAAGGAACTGCATGAGGTTTATCTACAACACACAAGTAACTGCTTTTCAGTGACATTTGGCACATTACAACTGTTATGCCAGAGGCTGAAGGTGGTTTTACTGCTGGACAGACTGCAATAAATGCATAACCCTGTCCCCAATCATATACCATAGTTGCACAATGCTGGTCATTAAATAAAAACTTGTTCCATGACTAACAGGTAAAATTGTTTTAAAAGAAAAATCCCTGCTTCAAAAGGTCAAAAACACCAATCTGTTTTGAGAGATGCTCCAACAGGTACCTTAGCATACTGAATACCATTTTATCTGTTTCAGGAACAGATAATATTGAGGTAAGATATCATACTTAAGTGTTTTAAGGTATTAAAATGTACCAGACATCTGCTTCAGAACTGTGTGGAGATGGACACAAAATGTCTTGTAACTTTGCAGAACTCAAAGATTTGTTCAATTTTAGGGTTACCCAACACACACAACTAAAATTTACTTCACAATTTACAAGTGCTACAGCGTTACCTAAAGGGAAAAAGCCTGCTTCAGTGACAGGTACACCTTACACATTAACCCTGCTTCACTCGTTAGTGAACACTGGATTCTTCATCAACTACAAAAGTTCAGTGTAATTACACTAAATCAGCGTAACTACACCAGCTTATACCACCTGACTTGGTGCAAGGTAAACACTTTGGGCACGCCCAAGAAGAAAAATGCAATGGATTTTTCTTTTGCCCATTTTCTGTAGCTTTATTTAATTGTAATTTATAAAGTCTGACAGTGTGTTCATATCTGAATTGAAAAAAAAAAAAAAAAAGAAAGAAAAAGACCACAGCCTACATTCCACCTATCAAAAACAACATTTCCCTCAGGTCTGTTCTCAAGGAATGCCTACTAAACCCAGTGAAAGCCTTTCAGAAGAGAAAGGCTGCTAAGTAAATACTGTGAAAAGGCTGAGATTTTCCAGTACAAAAGGAAAACCATAAGGTCTGTCTTGACTTCTAATGGCAGACAAACTTTGCTGCAGGCTCTTTTATTTTAAGATGACAGATTGCTGAAAAGGGCGGGAACTGGTTGGGATGAGAGAGAGACTGCAGCCAATTTTCAAAGGTATTGTTAAGAAACTAAGAATAAGGAGAAAACAACTTCAGTGGTCCATGATTACTAAAGAACGGGTTTAGCCAGATAAACAGGTCTGCTATACCTGAAGGGATTTGAAAGAATATCACACACAACTTTATTAAAATGGATTACGTGACACTTGCTTTAGACTTTGAAGGTAAAAGCTTCACAGAAGTCCTTCCTTTAAAAGAAATAAAAAAAAAAACAAAACCAACAACTTAAAAAAATAATCAAAACTTAATAGTGCAGTATGAATTCACAGTGCTGGGGGATGGGATGCACAGAGGTACACACCCAAATTTAGCCCTCGGCATGGAGCCCTTCTCTTTGGAGATCAATAACAAGATTCCCCTGTGCTCCTGAGGGAGCTGTGCAACTTCACAGGTTTTCCTGAGTTTGCACCCATTTACTTTAACGTTCACTTAATGGATTTACAGCACTGGGTAAGTCAGAGATCTTCGCCATAATATACATTTCGACCGTATGTTAAGGCAGAGATCAGAATCGGTGCTGGAAATCTTCAAGTATTAACTGAATATTCAAGAGAGTTAAACTACCACAAACTGTGAAATAATGCAGGTAACAGGGTACAAACTCACATTCTTGCATGTAATGAACACCTTAGACAGTTTATCCCTTCATTCACCTCCCCAGAAGACCCTTTGTATTACAGACCTGCTTAAGTTCACTAGATTTTTATCTAAAACAACATTCTTGTTTCCATGAATACATCAGCTCCTCTGACCTTTGCACATTCATCCACATTTCTAAGGTCAAATATCTATAGGCAAAAAAGTGAAGGCAACAATAAACATTAGTAACCCTAAGCAACATATGTTAGCGACATGGTCTGTATTTCTGTGCACACAGGTATTAAGTTTATACACCCTAAAATAATTACCAAAAAAAAAAAAGATATAAACTGATTTAAAAAAGGAAACAAGTACATTTGAAATGCTGACTATGTAATTGTTCATTCTTAGACTAAAGCTTTGCTTTTATCTCTCTTCCTAGTTATCGTGTAATAGCAAGTGAGATATTTAAAGCTGGTATTTAGTTGCTGGCTAAAGCGCGCAAGGGGAAATTGCACACCCTTAAATTTACAGATTATTAAAGAGCAATAGGATTATACTCCCCGAGATTATTCAGGTTTAGAGCCTCATGAAAATATTCCCTTCTTACTAAGCTTACGGCTAAGGAGTGATTACATATATCAAAAATATTTTTAACAATGTTCTTGCTTAGTCTATTACTAATGCAAGGCAATAACATTTGTACGATTGCTTGTATTTTTTGACTGTGACTGCAGCACACGTAACTCAATTTATCAAATAAAATTTCTATAGTAACATTTAGCCTGGAGATACTCAATTTCTTTACGATAATCCAACGATTCATTCAAAATAGCTGCTGAATAGAAGGCCTTGTTTCCAGAGAGATAGCGAAACATTTTGTTAGATCATAGCTCATGTTAAGTTTTGTTCTGACTTATGATTTAAACTTAGGTGAAACCCCATTACTTGAACGGCACAGCTGCAGTGCCGACAGCCTGCTTCAATAAACAAGTTGCTTCAACTGTGCCTCGTGTTTTGCTCTGAATCGAGGTCCACACAGAGAAGAGGTGGGGTTCACTCTTTGTTTTAAAAACAGGAGTCACAGCTCTCTCATTTGATTTATTTATGAGATCAGTCATGTGCATTCACTGATTTAGCATGAGCAGTTCTGTACAAACATCCCAGCTAAGAACTGTCCTAAATAGTTTCAGGCACGCTCTTGGTGAGCTACGATTTTCTCCCATTTCCCTCCTCCTTTCCCCTGCCTCAGCGGGTGAATGCTTAGGAAAAGCACCTAGGGCAGGAGGTTCTACCTTCCAACCCTGTCCTCTGCCTGCATGGCTCCTGCATCCATGCACAAGCAACACTGTACCTAGCTCTGCTCCATGCAGGCCCACCAAAAGGGACAGTCTCTGTGGCTGATGGCAGAATTTGATTGCGGTACAAAACCAAGCGTGACACACCGACACTTTAAATTTCCTCCATTTTAATGTCTTTCACTGACAAGAAATTAGGTCTCTTTTTAAAAAATAAATATATAGAATTACTTGTCTTCAAAAAAAAAAAAAAGACACACTTAGCTAAAGAAACAGAAATATTTTGGGAATTTTCATGACATTTCTGGAAAAAAAAAATCTAAGACTAAATAACTCAAAGAAAAACCCCAAGCCAAAAAAACCTACCTATTTAAATGAGTCTTGAAAACTCTAATATATTTGCTACGGCTAATTCATTATTCAAGGAAAAAAGTCCTTTTTTGGTAACACTTTATATTGAAAAGGAAAGCTTCATCTGTTTTATTCTTACATATTTTGAGTTCTGTATTATAAAAGGTTTAAGTAAACCGAACCATAAGAAAAAACAAACCCTAAAATTTTTCATAACTGAACAGCCAGCCTGAACCCACAGCACTCCACAGAAAGCAGGGAGAACATAGCAGATCAAACATGCCTGCTTTCTCAGAAAATGTGTAAGCCATGAACAGGAGACAGTGAGATACAGTGAGTACATACCCGTATGAGTTCTCAGGTGCGCTTTTAAGTGAGAAGACTTGGTATAAACTTTTGTGCAGCCTACAAGACAAAACAAAAAAGCAGAGAGGCATTTCAGCAGGGAGAACAGGAACACTCCATGTTACATTTAGCTGCTGGGGTACTAGCTAGCAACATTTAAGTTTAGCACCTTCTGGCACCATCATTGTTTAGAATTAAGATTTGATATAGAAAGCTCCTAGGGCTATGTTGCTTTACGCAGAGAAGAGAAAAACACGTGTTTCTGGTAGACTACCTTGTAATGTAGGATAGACCCATAGCTGCTACAATCTACGTATTGTAACGCCTGCTAGATAGGTTAAAATCTCTGAGTAGAACTTCAAAGTATTTCCTGAAGGATTTGATCAAGCCAGACTTGGAGTCACTGTCACCCAGGGCTCAGCATAACTCTCCCACTGAGCATTTATCACAAGGCACACTGAATGGGCAATACCTCACTGAGAGTTATGTTGATAAAGGGGGATATAAGCCACGAGCAGCAGCTTTTCTCTGTGCTCAGATGGGTGTGAGCATCTTGTATCTGGGATCAAGTACTACACAGCAGCACAGTTTGTAGCCAGGTCCATCTCTCCTTCAACACAGAAAAGGGTGGAAGAGAATCAGTCTGTGGACAATTTTCAGAGACAGCTTTAATGGATTTATGTGGGCAGCTGAATCCCGTTTGTAAAATGAAAGAAATGGCCACGGCCTCGGCTACTGGAAGTTGAAATGGCTCTTGCAGCATGAGCAGAATCTAACTGAGCTGTGATGCTTTGGACAAAGTCAGCCTCTGCACCATCATGGGCATTAGGAAAGTGCAAGCAGGAGCTGCATGGTCACAATGACTTACATTACAGGAGGCCATCACTTTTATTGTTTGGGTTTTTTTCCCTACAAATTTCATACCATGGTAAAATAAGCTCAAGTATTTAAGAGAATTACAAATGACATGAAGGGTGTATATTATTTAAACCATGTGCCACACAAAATAAAACAATACAGAAATTCTACTTTGGCAAGGAAATACTTGATTCTCCCTAGGTGCAGACTACAGCTAAAGAAAAACCACTTATACTCCATCCACGATTTTTCCCACTTTTTATTATTGCAAGAGCTGGTATTTTCTGGCACAGATCGCTTACCGGGATAGTCACAGTAGTGGATACGTCTTTTCTCCAAATCTGGGTTACTTCTCCTGTTGTATCTGACTGGTTGGATGTTCTGGGGGGTTATGGGCAAAGTTGCTGGTAAATTCGGATTGTGAATTGCCAGCTTGGAAGCTATAGTTGCGGCATATGACGGAGGAGGGGTTAAGTTCTGCAGCATCTCTGCTTGTCTGTCTGGACTTCCAGGCTCAGAGCTTGGAGGGGAAGGAGGGAAGTAAGTGGCCTGCTGCTGCAGAAACTGGTTTGGCATGGTGTAGGTGCAGGGGGGGATGCCCTGGAACTGTTTCATCGCAGTCTGTGGAACAGCCGAGGAGAGCGTGTTAAGGCCTGCCATGGCTGATGGCATGGAGACATTGTTAAGGGAGTCCATCACGGCTGCCTGAGTAGTAGTATTGGGCATATCTAAATCCGGTGAGCTCAGGAGCTGATACAACTGGCCTTGCTGGGGTGTGACAGAAAGATGAACATCTGGAGTAGGAAGTTCCTGCTTGATGAAAATGTTGTTCACATCAGGGGTCTGGTGGGAGCTGAAGATGCTGGTAAATTCGGGGAGGGCCTGAGTGGGGGGGGCAGGGGCAGTAGTTTCGCTCTGGTGACTGAAGACAGTGACTGGCTCTGTCTTGATGTGGGTTACACAAGGTCGCTGGGATTTGTACAGGCCAGTTCTCAGGTGGCTGATGTCGGGGAGGAAGACGTTCATGTTGATGCTGTAAGGCAACCCTTCGCTGTCAGTGAAAAACTGGTCTACAACCGAGGCACTGTCTCTTCGGTATTTCTTATGCTCGGGGATGACGGGGACAGGCGGGAGCTGAGGTGCCAGGTACTTCTCCATTTCACATCTTGTCTACAAAAACAAAACAGACCACAATCCCCATGATTTGTTACCATCTGAGAAAGATGATGGCATGCAAGTCATGTGAGGCTTTGCAAATAAAAAGCAATAATGTTCAGCCGGCCGCAAGCTACCTACAGAGGAAGCTATAAACATTCACGCTAATGAAAACGTGTCTTTTATAATCCGCGTGATAATCAACATCATCAAGGACAAGGAGAAAAAGCCGTGGCATGAGTCGTTCGTGCAGAGCAAGCACGAAGAGCGAGCCGATATTTCAGCGCACGGCAAACTTTCTGTCTTTTATGCCTACCAGACAGCGTGAGGTGCAGAAATGACAGGCACTCTGCCTAATCTGCAGATCTCCCGCTCAGGAATTCACTGCTGGAGCAGGGTGACTGCCTATCTGTTTCACCCGATTCTCTTTGAAATGCTAACTCTAAAAGCCACATCCTCAGCTGGCTATTTGAATACTAACACTTCAAATAATGTTGGGGTTTTTTCCTATATATATTTTCAATATCTTTCATCATCATTTTTTAACCAAAGGCATTTGATTAAAAATACGACAGCAAAATGTTAAAGTTATAAATAATGCCAAATAAAAAGAGGACGGGTTGACTGCCTCAAAGTATCCTTTGCGTGAAGCGTCTCCAGCACTGTACTTTAAATAAAATAGTAATCTATGCAGTGTATAATTGGCCAACAGCGTGATAAACATGTCTCTATCTATGCCTCGGTCCTAGGAGAGCTCTTTAATTACTGGGAAATGATTCCCTTAGCGTAGTGGTGCGAGGGAATCCGTGGGTGGCTGGAGCCCGATCCATTGCTGGTACAGTCATCGGCAAAGCATTCATCACGCACTCTCCAGTGGGCAAATGCTACATTCCCCCCTGCCCTGTCAAGAAAGCGCTCATACCAGACCCGTTCAGCGCCCCGCAGGAGAAAGCAGCTGACAAACATCAACTCTGCCAGAAAGTGCATTTTTAGGACCTTCCTTCAAAGACCCCCGGTAAACACCACAAACAAACACAGCCGCCTTTCCCGTCCCTTTGATCTGGATCTGCCCCGACATGCCAGGCTACTTTTTCCAGCCCTTGTTTACGAGCCGAGGGCAGCTCGCTTTGAAGACTTATTTATTCGCTGGGGAAGGCACCACCGAAAAGCAGCTCCCGTCAGACCGCTGCCCGGCACCGGGGGATCCCCTAGACGCCCTTTCTCAGGGACAATCGGGAGGCCGCTCTCTCCTGACGGCCGCTGCCTGCCGGGTGCCGCTTCTCAGCGAGCACCCTCCGCGGGGCTGCGGCCGCCGCCTTGCTCCTCTTAGCTCGTCCAGCTGTTTGCCGGTGGATCCGCTCCCGGGACATGCAGAACGTCCCGGGAAGTCCCCTCTCGCCCGGTGTGCCGTGTCCCCGTCCCCCCCTGAACATGACTCCTAGCGTGGGCGAGGGGACAGGCAGCCGCTCTAATCCCGCCGCCGGGCAAGCAAGCAGGCAGCAGCTGCGGCTTTCAACACACCGGCGGGGGCAGCCCCGCTCCCCCCAACGCCCCGTCAACCGCCCTGGAGCCCGCGCTCAGCCTCAGCCCCGGCCGCCTCACCGGGCTCCGCCGGCGGGAAGGCGGGAGCGCTCTCTGCTCCGCCACGCTCCGCGCAGGCGGGCTGGGCGGCGGCGGCCGCTCCTCCTCACTCACATACACACACACACACACACGCACACACACACACACACACACACACGCAAACACACACACCCCGCCGCCTCAGACTCGCACCTCGGGGTCCGCTGCCCTCGCCCCGCACCGCCGCCCCACCCAATCCCGCTCGCCCGCCCGTCCGTTCCTCACGGCCACTCCCCGCCCGCCCGGGCGACGGCCGCTGGGCCGTGAGGGGGGTGCCCACCGCCTACCTGTACCATCTCCTCCGCCGGCAGGGTCGCGCCGCCGCCGCCGCCCCCCGGGTGCTGCTGCTGCTGCTGTGGCGGTTGCTGCTGAGGCGGCGGCGGTGGCTGCTGCTGCTTGAGGTCGTCCCCGGGAAAGATCGCTGCGTCCCTGGCCCCCAGCACGGGCTTGAGCTGCGCGAACACCGGCTCCTCGGGCTGCTGCGCGGGACCCAGGCGCGCGCTCATGGTCAGCACCCTGGTAGCCATGAGGCGGGCTGCAGGAGGCGGCGGGTGCGGTGCGGTGCGGACGGGCTGCCCGCCCCGGCGCAGGGGGACTGGCCGCGGGCGGCTCCGGGCGGGCGGTGGCTACTCGTGCGCTCACTCCCCAGGAGCCCCAGCCCGAGCGCGCAGCCACTCCGGTGTCGTCAGTGCCTCCGCCTGTACCTGGCCGCGGGTATCTACCCGGTGACACGCGCCCGCCCCTATTTCACCCTACCCCACCCCCGGCCCCCCCTACACCCCACCCAGCCCGAGAAGGGGGCCGGCCCTGCGGGATGCCCTGCCTACGGGGAGCGCGGGCGGCTCCTCCCCGCACCGCACCGCGCCCGCCCTGGCCCGCCGTGGAGTGTCCGGACGGAGGGAGGGAGCGTGGCGGCGGCAGGGCAGGGTAGGGTGTCCGGTACCGGTCCCGGTCCCCGGCCCGTCCC
>JBCJKH010013623.1:0-16646 GCA_039877255.1 Loriculus beryllinus | reverse complement strand
AACACCTGACAGATCTGGTGGTCTTCTACAACAGGGTGACAGCACTGGTGGATAAGGGAAGAGCAACTGACATCATATACCTGGACTTGTGCAAGGCATCTGACACTGTCCCACATGACATCCTTGTCTCCAAACTGGAGAGGCATGGATTTAACAGATGGACCACTCAGTGGGTAAGGAATCAGTTGGATGGTTGCACTCAAAAAGTTGCAGTTAATGGTTCAGTGTCCAAGTGGAGATCAGTGACAATGGTTTTCCTTGGGAGTCAGTACTGGGACCAGTGCTGTTCAACATCTTTGTCAGCAACATGGACACTGGGATCAAGCACAACTCCAGCAGTCTGCTGATGACACCAAGCTGTGTGGAGCAGTTGACACTTCTTGAAAGATCTGTTCCACTTTGACTTGCTTTGTTCGCTAGAAGCTGAAATGCCTCACTGATGCACAGTCTTTAAAGGGGCCATTTTGCACTGCCATATGTGGAGAGTAAAACAACTGTGACTAAACCTGACAGCCAAAAGCTCCTTTAGAATGATGGTATAAACTCACTTTGCACTCAATCAGAGCTGAACAGAATCTGGACTACATCTGTACATCTTTTAGCACCATTACTCTGAAGTTTTCAAGTTACAACTGATATTTTCAACATTTCTAATGCTTTTTCTTTGGTGAACAGATACCTACTCTCATGCAGACCAAGAACACTGGAGTGCAAAACTTCCTTCCCTTGAACTCAAATTAATAACGCCATGTGCAGTAATCTGTATTTTTTAATCATACAAGCAAGTTTGAAAAATTAGGTGGTTTTGGCATATACACTGAAAAAATGCACTGAAAGAAATCTGCAATATATTTAAGTTACTGCAGGTGAACATTTCAAATAGAGACATATCAAGTTAACAGTAACATCTCAAAACCATTACTTAGTCAAGAATTTTCTATTATGTTCAACAGAATATCTAATTCTTTCTTGTTGAAAAGAAGCCATCAGAACTGACGGAACTCTAAAGATCAGGGAAATACTAAGCCTCAAAAATCAAAGCAGCTTTCAGAAGAAACGTGCATCTACAGAAAATACATACATTGATTCCTACTAATGCAAAGGATGAAAGTATTTGGGGCAAGAGAGTTAGTCATGCACCAAATCCAGTGGAACAGCATATAGAAAAAAAAAGTATTGTGAAAATGTATTTGGTATAGAAAAAATTAATCAGTAAACAGAAAACAAGTACCAAAGGCATGCTAGTATAAGCCATCTTCACCTCTGAAATAGATAAATTGTGTAATTAAAGCTGATTCTTTTGGCCAATTTAATCATGGACTTACTTGCACATCTACTTCAAATTTATTGTACACTTTCATACTTGTGAAATCAACAGGAACATCATATTTTGTTTGTGAAGCAACTGCACAGCGTAAGTTGGACTGATGTATTGCTAGTACCATTCTGGTTACCTTACATAGTCTTTTACAACAGAACCAGACAACTGACAATTCCAACATAACAGATACATTTCACAGTAATGTTTCCTGAGTAAATATTCCCAGAAGCCCAGCTGCATAGGGTATTTCCCAACTCTTAAGAGTACTATAGGGCAGACAACCACGTGTACCTCACCCCACAATTCACATACAGGCATTATGTATTTGGGTCTTGGGACAGAACCTTAACCAAGCTCGAAGGGAAAGATTTATAAAGCTTTTTTTAGGATGATTTATAATCGCACTGCCAAAATCAAAATGCTGGAACATATTTTATCAGGGAAACAGCTTCAAAGCCACCAAAAGTCATTCTATATACTATATGAAGCACATTAAAGAATGCATGTATTTTTCTGTTAGCCAAAGTTGAAGCAATCATTTTGACAAAATGAATATTAAAAATAAAGACTATTCTGATGGCATTTTCCTTCCTCTATACATATCTTAGTTACATTTCATGCATTCACTACTTTTGGTAAATTTAACTCTGAGTCATAAGTAGTATTTATATTGCACCAAATTTTGCGATCTGCTGTCTCATGCTCATACAGACCCCCTCCCCCCAACTTTTAAAGCTTGTTTAACCCCTCTGCAATGCACAACTTAGACAAAAGCAGCTCAGGCTGGCAAAATGTAGGCACATAAACCTTTGATGGTCTTCCATTTTTTTTATTTGTTATTTTTTTTTATTTTTTTTTTTTTTTTACACACTAAGAACAACAGTGCCAAATTTTCCTGCTAAAGAAACCTATCTCAAAGGCATAATTTATCTAAAATTGCATTACCTTTTCATTACGGGACAAACTCTGACTTACAAATATGCAGGGATCAAAGACTGTGCCTTGAAGCACAAATGGCTCAACAGCATATAGAAGAAATTTTAACTGACAACAAAGCCAAAACAAGACACTGGGATAAACAGTAACAGCAGCTTCAAATGCTGCCAAAACCAGTCCTTTTCTGCTGGATGTGGACGCCTCATAGCAGATGTAAACATAGTAAATTAAAACAGAGCAGGTGGGCAACATCTTAAAACACCAGGGACCATGAACTGCAGTGGCCACAGAACTTGTACACTTCCCTGTTCTGCCACTACTATATGGAGTGGAAATCTTTTGCATGAGGATGGGCACACACAGAGGGCAGGAATGCCACAGAGCTCCACTGATAAATCCAACAGAGCTCATCTGCTGGTGTCCTGGGACTAACTGATGAAACATTTTACATCATACAAAGAAGTAGTAACAGATCCCTAGAAAAGTTCACATATAAAATACTTTACAGAGATGGTCACATTGATTAGGAACAAGGCTGAGGAACTGCTTTAACTAGTCTACCAGTGCATTAATAACAATTATGAAAAAATTAAAACATGTGCCTACATTTCTCACTGTGCACTCCCAAACGTGCGTCCAAGAATGACAGGCTGATTAAAATGTGGGCTTTCCCCCATACTGACAGCAAAATTAGGAACTGGAAAAATTTAATAGTAGCATTTCCCTGTTTTCAATTCACATCGAACATCAATTGCCCTGTTGAAGTTTAATAACTCAATCTTTATATTAAAAAAAAGTAACTTTTCTTGATACCAGAAAACAACATTTCCCTTGTAAACCCAACAATGCAGAAATACAGAAGCAGCCAAGAGGTCAATACCAGCAGGCAGAGCAACAACACAAAGCACACCATGTTTTAATTTATAGGAAGAAGTGGCCTCTCCTCTCTTTTTTTCCAGATACTGGTTTTGCTATCTCTTCTCATGACAGATGGTCTATCCCTTTTTTTAGCAGAAGGGATACCAGATTCATGACTTCCTGATACAGTTTTTCTTTTCAGACCTTCTTCGTCATGTTGTTCTATGACTGGTCCATTCCCTCCATCCATAAGGTATCTCACAGCCTGGTCCTCTGGAGTGCAAACAGTAGTCCCACTTTCACTGCTACTCAGATCCAGGTCTTCCAAGTACAGGATCTTAGAATGAGGCATAGTTTTAATGAAAGTTTTCTCTCTCTCCAGTTTCCTACCAGGATGATGCTCATTCATGTCCACACCAGAGTCCAAACTGGTATCATTACTCTCTGTTTTTCTGCCCTTCTTCAGATCTATGAAAGAATGCCTCACTTGAGCGACTGGCTTTCCATCCAAGGACACAAACCATGCTCGAGGATGTGGACACGGTTTTCCTTTAGAGAGTTCCAATAATGTTTGTTCTGAAATACCTTGAAGTTCAGATGAAAATGGAGTCATCACAACTGCTTCATTCAATGTCCCAGGGACAGAGACGGATTCCAGCAAGCTATTAGTGTACCGCCCCCAGTTTGCAGTCTGAGATGGTAAGCCCTCTTCACTATCTAACACACTGTTTTCATCTCTGCAGACAGAAGGCTGTGGATGAGAGTGCACTGGCATTTTCGGTAACGTCTGCATGTAACTGTTGCGATTCATGGGTTCCACCATGGGGCTATAAACTAACTGCCCTTTCCTTGGCAAAGTTGCTGATTTAGCAGAATGCAATTGTTCTGGGGAGTGGAAAAGGTCAGAGGTTTGAAGAATAGCAATAGGTTGATTGTAAATATGCATCAGGTGTTCTGGGATATGGGAAAGCCCATACATCTCCTCTTTTTGTGAAAGGTATCTGTTTTGGTCTTGAATGTCCCTGGGAGCCTGGGAAATAGTACTGCTACTATGCTTCAGCTGCTGTAAATGCCTAACTCCAGCATTAGGCTCCAATGAATGGGCTGAATTTCTTGACTGACCAGACTGACAGGATAAATGGTAAGAAGCATCCTCTGTGTAGATTTTAAAATTGTCTCGTGATTTTAAATCTTCTGTGTCTATGGACATCCTTCCTTGAGGGCTGTATGAAACCTTGGGTGTGTACAGCTGTGACTTATCCTCCAACTTTAAAGACCCTTTGACAGCACTGATGTGATTTATGTGCGTAGTTGATGTAGTCTGGTCTTTTTTGATGACCTCCAGCTTAGTTGTACTTTTTTCCTTCTTTTGTGTCCGACCACATTTATCCCTAAGCAAAAGAGATGCAGGGTGACTGTAGAGCATACCAAGAAATAATATACTGTTGGCTTCCAGAGCTGAAGATCAGATTTGGTTTAAGAACTGTAATGTGCCATCACAAACTTTAAACAAAGTTCTGTAATAACTGTGATTTTTTAAAGAAATATTAGGCTATGCATTATAGTTTAGCTAAGGAAACAAGCCTCAACTTCAAAAGACTATTTTATCAACCTTAAATTCCATTCATGCTGAGCTTATTTTCGCTTACCTGCAGTAACAAAGAAGAACAGCAAAAAATCCAATGATAATGACAACAGTACCTCCCAGGATGGCAGTAAGAAACACTGTGTGATAGGCTGTGATGTCCTTGGAAACCGCACTAATAATGGATTCTAAATTGCCAAGCAAAAAAAGAGTTAGCTCTCAAAAACAATTCCGCTTCATATGCAGAGATGCAGCTAATAAATTAAGCTATATTTTTTCAGTAATTTTGTGTTGCTATAGTGCTATGTTTATCCTTTCCTTTTCACCTTGATATTTCAAACTGAGAACATTCAGTGGTTACGATGTAATACATCTTGAAATTATCTCAAGTATTAAAGCCTTACATGACATCTACTCAATTCCAGTCAAATTACACTTGTATTAGGTGTCCATTTAGAAATATGGTCCACATTTTCTGCAGTGCTTCAGTCAGAAAGTGGTATGTTTTTAATTTGACATCCTAGTTCTCTGATAAAGAAACCCTTCATATGAATTTGCAAAACATTCAACAAGTTTCACTAGGGCTGTTCTATCCAAGATTATTTTTTTCACTGTATTTCCTCCTGTCATCCATCATCCTCTACAGTAAGGGATATAGTCCTGTTGATTTCTGGCTCTCCACAGGCACAGCTCCCTTGCAGGCTTCTTCCAAAAGATGGCGACAGTATAAACATGTAAATTCAAATATAGTCTGGACTTTTCCCTCTTTAGGATCTGAAGTTCTAGGAAACAGTTACATGCACAAAGGCACACTATCAGGATACAAACAGAAGTTATCCAACTGTTATCCAACTGTTTAAACTGCATGTTATTTTTCCCTTTCTGCTGTTAAATAAAGCAATCAAACTGACAGCGTTACAGTATGTTATTACTTGGGTTAGCCAGTGATCTCTTTGTCAGTTGTTGCAATACCTCTTGCTCCAGGCAGTGGAGCTGCTATCCAGTAGCCTAAGTGTTGAGCAGTGTATGTCCATACTAACTGACCATCTGCTTCCTTTACCATTCCTAGCCCGTGGCTTACCCAAGCACCTGGAAGAAAAAAAAAAAAGAGAAAATATTGTGCAGGTCATGCAGCATTCTTCTATAGATCAAGCCATTAGTGATTAAGCTGCTAGCAAAAATACACAAGGTCACAAGAAAAACAGAAGCTTCTTACCTATGTATTATTACACAACCTTAGCTAAACATGCACACTTTCTCTCTTGGTAATTTCACTGCAGGCATCCCTGTGTGGACATTTACTTTGAAACAAAACATCAACATTATTTACCAGAATTAACTTAATGTAATTTATTTTCTATAAATACCTTTCACAGGCAAGCACACAAATCATGCAAAAAATCCTGTTCTATGAGCTTAAGCATGTATGAGGTCCAAGACTTAAAAAAAAATAAAATAAAAATAATATCAAGGAGCAGGGAATTTAAGCATATGAATACAAGTTTAACATTAACTAGCAGCACTTCGAGGGAAAGCATTTTAATCTAATAAACTACAATAGGATAAACAATGTTTGTCTTGAATACTTCTCTCCGCTTCCCTGCCCCAAGGTAGTAACAGTTCAGTTAACCCAAGGAAGGTCTATTGTTAAAGATGCAGATTCCACACCATCTGTTTAGCTATGTGAAAGACAGGTACTACAGTATGCCAGCTTCCACAATTAATAAAGCATGTAGTAGAAAAGACAGAGCTACATTTGAACACATATATTGTGGCCCATCTGTGAAATTCCAAGGACAGAAAACAACTTCATATAAACTACCTTACATTTTCAAACTGCAAATACTAAGGAGAGAGAACCACCAGCTTTTTTTTTTAAATAACACTAATCAAAAAGCACACAAAAAATATAATTCATATAAGCCCTATCATTTTGATTTTCCTCCAAGGTTTTTCTTTCAGGAAAGTGAAAGGAAAAATCTACCATACAGGAGGAATCTGAGAAGTGACACATGCCATGTGCATGTTCACCGCCCCCCCCAAAATATCTTTCAGCAGTAAAACTTGCAGCCTTCTCCCGATAACTTGTGACAGCTGACAGAGGGGAACAGCAGCAGCCACCTAGAGCCCTCAAAGAGGTGGTTTTTCGGTTACCTGGAAATCCTCTTCTCCAGATTCAGGAGCAAGACCAGTCAGAAAAGTCTTATGGAAACAACAACAGATCCCCAGATTCTCTGTCCTGTCAACTCTAAGGCAAGATGCTGCTATATTGCAAAACCATTGTTTTACAAGTGTTGAGGGCAGGCTATCTACAGACAGATATAAAACCTACATAAACCACCACATACAAAATGCAATAAAAAATTTTAGGTCTCCAGAAGTTCCATCTTGACTGAACAAACATATAAGAAGCTATATAATCTTTGGTGTCCTCTTCAACAGATTATCTCTTCTGCAGTATACTGCATAGAAAATAGCACATAAGAAAAACACTAAGATGTGATTTATGAGTAAGCACATACTCTCTACCATTTACTGCCAAGCAGCACAATACCGTTCTCAATTTAATGTTGCAATGCAAGCTTGCTATTTTTTTTTTTTTTTAATTCTATTAAAATCCACAAAGTACTTCTGGTACTAATGAGGAAAAATACTTAGAAAGAAAAAGAAGAAAGCCACATTCAATATACATCAACAAATTCTGCATTTCAAGCAGCTGGAATATAATTAGAAAACCTCATTTTCCAGGAACAGTCTTAGTACAATTACACTTCAAATAACCCCAGGGAACACTGCACAAGCAGACACGTGAAAACAGTTTCTATCTTTTTTCTGATGCATATAGATTAGTCTACATGACTTCAAAGACAGACCTGCTCCTTTACCACTATCAATACTGAAATGGAAGCTCTGATTACCATTATGACATATTATCCAAGGAATGCAGCGTTTAAAAGAGTGTTTCAAGATACTGCTGGGGACCATCCCACACACTACATTTAGGATGCCAAATCCTCACTATCCAGTGCAACAGTAGGCCTCCATTCAGCTCAGACGGGGTCCTACTGTTACTTACGTACTCTCGAATGCTTGCTGGAGAGCTGAGGTGTTCAACTATCTGCAATCACCACAACCTTGACTAAGAAATACCTTGCTATTACTCAGTTATCTTAGAAAAAAGTAATTTTGCACATGTCAAATCAATGGTAAACATCAAAGAAACATATTTAAGAATAAACCTCCAGAACAACAAATACAGTTCCAAATTTTCACTGCAGAGAAGAGATGAGGAAGCGAAAGAAAAAGTGAGAGTTATGCTCCAAAAGTCCCTCTCCTTGTCCACAGTCCTCTTAGCTCTCTCATTAGCAAGCATCAATGAACGCTCCATGCAAACACTACACCTCACTGAGCACCCACTATAAACAATTCACCTTTAACAGAGAACACACCATCTGACAGCTAAAAAAACAACTGTTTCAGTTGTACTAGATCAGCATGCCATGCTCCTGCTTTTGCTGTACCAAGGCCAACATGCCTACACAGGCCTGTTGAGTAGGTCCCTCAACACCCACATACAAATCTTACACTGGTTTATACTCTAACCTGACCCTGCGCTGAGCTGCTCTGTCAACTTTTTGTTTTAATAACACTGTGTAATAACACTAGCTATCCATTTAGTGAGATAAAACAGCTCAGCACAGGTACAGATGAACAAAGGAGCCGGCAAAAGTAGCTGTGGCAGCAAGAAATTAAACCCCCTTGTGCTATTTCACCATGTTAGACTAAAATCCTTTCTTTGATGAAGAATGCTACTTCTTTACCACCAGTCACCTCTCTGAAGTCTTCCAAGTGTACAAATAGATTTAATCTATTCCAAAAGTTATTCTAGTCACTCTTATCCCAAGCGACAACCTAGTCATTTTTATTAACATGTTCTCAATTCAATGTTCTTTGCTTCTTCATTAAGATGATAGATTTGTTTCTTGAACATGTAAACAACACTTGTCAGAGTTGGTGTCCTCTGCCGTACTTCTAACAGTTGAATAACAGCTTTTTGTCTTAATAAGGAGTAAAACACTTACCTCATCACTCACTTGCATGTTTCAAGCCAAAGTGTGATGGAAATTATAAGGCACAATGTAAGACTATCAGTACACTTATCCTGTATTAGGTGTGTACACACATCTAAATGGGATAAGTGTATTACTCACTTATTACTTATGATTGACTAAAATTAGACGTGAATGGCTGACAAAAGGTTTAGAATGTCTAATCTTCAATCTTCTTTTCCAACGTATATTCTAAGAACAATGTTGTTCCCTTTGATAACTCTTATTTTGCTTTAATTTCATTTTCTGAAATGCTTTTGTTAACTGAAGTAGTATCTATTCCAGTTTTAGTGTCAAAGGATCTTTACAGCTATACTCCAGCAAAAAAAAAAATCCAAATCTTTAAGTCTGATTTTCTTTTAAAAAGGCCTTCACAAAATTACCTGGCTTAAAATTTAACACCACCTAAAACGTATGTCCCCTGAATCCTTAGCTTCCCATCAAAATAAATATCCATTTATTTAAAAATTTGTTCAGTAAGAATACTAATGAATTTTACCAAAGCTTTTTGAACTAATGAAAGCAGGGAAATTCATTGGAACAATTCAAGCTAATCAATCAAAAAAATTTGCTACTATTTATCACCACCTCCTACATTAGTGCAGTCCCTCTTCCGTAACATACAGCGTTATATGGCCAAAACTATATACATCTGCCAAAAGGCAGAATAACAAGAAACTTAGTCCACTTACCAGTTTTCATATCAAATGCCCATGCAGGTACAGCATCTCCTGATTTTACAGTACTTGTGGGAAGAGGAAGTGTAATCTGAATGGGACCATTTACTTTTAGTTCTTTCCCAGTTAAACGAACGTTTACACATATTGCAGCAAGAGGAGCTAATTCCATGCTTTTGAAACCTATATGTGAGAAATAGCTTGGCTGTAATTCTCCATTCACAGTGTATTTAAAAAAATACATATTTATAATTAAGAATATATCCTAATTGTAACTAGAAGTGAGCCCCCCATTCACACCCAGCTACACAGTAGATATCACAACTCTGTGAAATAAAAATCAACATTTTTCTCTTCTGGACTTTCTAAATGCGATTAAAATAAACCGCAGCCATTTCTATACCAAATCTGTAAAAGTGAAACAGACTTTTGACATACAGGTTTAATGATGACTGCAGAAACAATGGTGAGGCAAAATCTGGCTTGGGTGTGAGGGAAGGTTTTTAGCCCTCAGATAACGTGATTGCATACAGCTATCCTATGATGAAATACAGATAGTTAAAGATTTTTTGTATAATTGCAATATATGTAACACTGAATCAAACCGAAGCCATATGCAAATATATAACATTTTTCCTTAGTTGAACAGTCCTCTTAAAACTTTCCTGTAAGGATTAACTTTCTAACTTGGCAGTTATAACTAACTGAATAGTTAATCATCAGGCTTGTGAGAACACTCAAAGAAAATGTTGCGTATACAGAGTTTTACAATGAATTTGTAAATACTTCAGAATACATCACATGACAGTATGATGAAAGAAGCCAAAACCAAATTAGTAAGTACCAGAAGACTGTTAAATTGATGCAAGCTGTTAGAAGCTGGGTGTGGGAAAAATCCTGGTGCATCAGATATCAATTAGCTTCCACCTGCCCTAAAAGAAAGCTTACTCCTTTAGAAGTATATGAATAATTTAGAACACATGCCAGACAGAAGGAAAACCTGAAGGGGAGAAATGCTGTTTATTTTCTTATACTTTACATGTAAAGAGGTAAAACAAAGGTAAGAAAAGTTTTAGAAAAATTGATGAAAATTAAATGACAGAGCATGACAAGTTCAAACAAGTCATGTAGTGGCTTCCTCATGTGGTGCTATGAATTTAAGAGCCTCGTGGCTTCAGTTCCACTGGGAATAGAAGAAAAGAACAAAAGAAAGATGAAGCTGCACACAGTGCTATCTACCAGAGACCGTATTATGCAAATAACAAAAAAAATATGTAGAATGACAAATACTGAAAGATCCAACTGCATATGAACATGAAGCTACTTACTGCTTTTCCAGTGAAACAAATGCACAGAAAAGATTATTACAGCTGTGCTCTGTATACACAGTGACTACTTCATTTCAAACAGGCTCATGCAGATTAACTGCCCATGAGCTAAACATGAGCTACCATACAATTTTTATGATAGGTGTAAAGCTCCTAGGGGCAACCATTTTAGTGAAGATGCAGAAAACCCCACAGCTGAAGTCAACTGCTGCAGTTTCACTTATTTCTTTAGGTTCATCTAGTTTACATGCTGACCATAACTGTATTTTTAAGGTGTTTACTAAACACCTTATATGTATATAAGTGTGTATATATTTATACACATACATGTTTAGTAAATACCTTATATACATATACATGTATATGTGAAAAGCAGATTCTGAAGGAGTATTTCAGTTTAGTAAGATATGCTATGTTCTAATGCTGCATGGAGTAAGAGAAAAAGTGACATTAATTACTCACCTGATATGTTTATAGAACAAAGGTTTAATGCAATGGAAGCAAGTTCAAGCCCTTTTAATTTAAGCACATGTTTTTCTGTAACACTCATATTCATTATAATTAGAAGATTTCTTCCTTAAAAAAAATTCTTAACGTATTTACATACCTGATTTACTTAGAAGAATTCTTGTTGAATAGACAAAGCTGTCTACTTTCAAAAACTGCTCTGGCACTGTCAGATAGGCTGTAACATTTGTAATATGTCGATTTGTTGGAAGCTTTATTAAAAATTTTGGAAACTGAACACTTGGTTGAGATTTGGCATCTATAAAAGAGTAAAATTTTGTCTCAGCAATGGTAAAATACACAAACAGTTCTTTTATTACTGTTCAGAAATCCATTTAGTATAAAAACCTGTTTTCACACATTTTCTCCGTGCTTTGTGTATGTCTAGCACTTGTCACAGCCACACACAGATGAACAATTAACTGAAAATCTGGTTTTGAGATAAGCATTACATGAGGATGTGAACATAATTCAATTTTTTTTTTGTATATGTACAGATGGTTGTCACAAAGTGTTTAGCTCACGGTCTGCATAGCCTGAACTTACCAGACAGTTTTCCAGTAATTAAGACAGTATCTTCAAACAGCCACATACTAGCTTGACTTTGTGGGAATAATGAAAGCGTCACAGAAGAGTATACTGTGGAAAGTAATAATACCCGTTACATTGTGCAAATGAAAATAATCCTGCAAGATATCTGATTCTGAAGGAATAGTGAATAGAATGGTTAAAAAGAAAAGTATAGGAGTATATGAAGACTAGATAAATAAAATCAGTCCTGCTGTCCAGAGCAGGAATTTTAGTGGTTAGGCAGGAAGGCATTTGTTATGTGTTTGCTGTTGCCTTATGTCTTCTATAGATAAAGAAGTGCCTGGAATTCTTAAGATTCCATTTCTTTAAAAAAAAAAACAAAACAAAACATATAATTTTTAAGAGCATGTAATAGTTAAAAGGAAAACTCGTGAGGAAACACTGCTGAAAGGAAGCTATAACAAGGTTATACCCTCTACACATGACTCAAACGACCAGCAGTCCAGGAATTACTAAAGACTGTATGACTTTTGTCAAAACACATTACCATTTGAGTCTAGGTAAACAATTTCTCGCAATACACTCACAGGACCACAGTATAACCTACTGAGAGTTAAAAAGGGCTATTTTCTGTTTTACAGTAATGAGAATTTTGATTAGTCTAACAGACCATTTGCCCTTACGTCTGCATTGATAGACACCATCTCCCTTGATTCACATCAGTCATTTTCAGTTGACAGTAACTACCCAGACTGCTGAGAAAGAGAGAAATTTAATTACTGACAGATAGGGTCTAATAATAGGACTGTAAGATGCTTACGTACTTGGCATTCTCCCAGTCTTCCAAGGCAAAGGTGTTAACATGTAGCCATCCTTGTACGATATGATAGTTAAGCTTACTCCTAATTTGTATGGAACTTTTATTAATACTGCTCCATTGCTTCCAGTAAGAGTAGAATTTGTCTTTGTGTAGTTAACAAACACTTCTACAACTGCTTGTTGCAGGTACTGATGACTGATTATGTCATTTACTTGAACTTTCAGCATAAAAACAGATCCTATTAAAAGAAAGAACAGGAGGTCATAATACATCACAACTAAGGAACGTAACTTATATTTGTAAAAAAATCCTAGAGTTTATGCCTTGGCTATTAATTCACTGTACACTGGCTCTCTCTCTCAACAAAGGTAAATTGTGGCCAAAAAAAGGGGTAACCATACAATTACAGAGAATAAGGAAGCACAAAGGAAGAAGGAAAAGACGATACACAAAGATGCCAAAAATTGTTTACCAAGCTCAGAAAATATAATACCTGAGTTAAAACAAAAACAAAAATCACAAGCTAATCAAATTTACAAAGTAATTTTTCCTCTTTTTGTTTACGCTTGAACAATGCATCTGTGACAACGTAAGATTTGATGTGCCACTATCACACATAATACAGATGGTCTTGTCATTCAAGTGCAACCCTTGGCTTGGGTCACACACTTAAAGATGCACCTTGAATTCTACAGACACAGATGCCTCATGTCTATGTACTGTGGGATGGCACATTTATTATTACATGTGTAAAAAGTAAACAAATGCATCCAGACACTTTGTTTTAATCACCTCCCACAAGATTTACAGTTCTGGCCTAGTTTCACCTTTCTGTATTGCACCTTCTAAATAGTATTTCTCTACTGCTGACTAGAGGATCTGACATTCCTTTAGGATACCTAGTGTCTTACAGAGATCATAATCACAGTGACTGAGCATTATGTTGAAAACAATAATTCCACTTGAACAACAGTGTCAAAATGCTCGACAGTTGCAAATAAACTATTAGGGAGTCTTGTCCATAGGCAGTAGGTATATTAAACCAGACAGAATACCATGTTATATCCAGTGTGAAACTAAGCTATTATCACAACACAGAAGTATCTAAGAACCAGTGTTAAAAATACTTCAAACAACATCAATTTTCGAGTATTTCAGTTACAGACATACTACTATTCAACACCACTGCACTACTTTATACCCAGATTTTTCAAGTACATTAATAATGAACATGCATTTCTATTTAGGTCAAATGTTAGGCTAAGTTTATTTGAAATTTGTCTACCTAAAACCATAATCCGGTTTAATTATGTTAACTCCTCTATAATTGACATTGACACTACACCAAGAGATTTCTATCATTGACCTTGATTTAAATGAAAAGGCCTTAAGAGGCAGAGAAAGATTAAAAAAAAAAACAAACCAAACAAAAAAAAGAAAAAAAAAAAAAAAAACAAACCAACCCCAAACCAAAACAACTAACCCAGTATATAGTGAAGACATGCAAGTATGGCCTCTCTGAAATAACTATTTATTTAGATCTATTATAAAGGATACCATATACTCAAGCAAACAATGAGCTGTGCTTGACAAAAGATACACTGGCCTCCATTTGCTACTGTTTACTGCATACACAGCAAAAACTTAACAGCCATGCTCATTTGATTCTCTACAGTGTTACAGAAAAAAAGTCTACATCTCCTTGTGCAAATTCATATGTACTTTCAAAAAACAAAAAAAGATCCCAGTGGTACTCAAACATATTTGATGGAATTAAACAGAAAATGCACAGTCTTAGAACAATGTCATCTGCATTCCTTCTTTCTGCTATGGGATCAGAAATTCCCACAGCGATCTTCAAAGCTGCCTGAAATGGTGTTGAGAAGATGCAGAAGTGCAGTTGTAAATGCAGACTGAAATCCCAGGGAGGAGGTTGCCAAGACAAAAGTCTCCAATGTAGAACACAGTCCTACAGCTGCAAGCCCTGAAAGAGTAATTACCTGCATAGTACTGCATACGTATGTAGCACCTACTCAAGTGTAAAATGCTCGCTTCACACCAGCTAACAATAAGACACAGATTACAGGAGACCTCATCCTCAGCTCTCATTGCTTCTGACCTTAACTTTTGTGTTAACACAAGTCTTCCTGATAAGAGGAGGTATGCCAATCAGCTGGGAGTTGCTCCCTCCCTGCAAGCAAATAAAGGAGCAAGCAATTTAGATTTCATAATATCACCCATAATATACTCTGTCAACCAGGCACCTGAATTTTTAGTGCAATTTAAATTTAATTTATTAATGTAATTATTTTATATAAATTAAAGCCTAATTTTTTTTAAAAATAAAACACCTTTCAATTCCTCAACAGTAATAGTGCAGAAGACATGAGCACACACAATATTATGCCTCTTAATCCAAATGCTAGTGGAACATGTAAAAAAATCCCAGTTAAAAATGTCACAATCCAACAGTAAGGACAATTTTACTCCTCCACGCCATGTTTCACTGTTGATTCATATAAAACAACAGTGTAGCAGAGCATCCTACAGCAGGCCAGCTGTGACAGCCTAGTTAAAAGCAGAACAATCACAAGGTCCTGAGAGCTTAGCCTGTACGTGTAGCCATGGTCCAGCATGTACGACTGATCCATATCTTCCCAAACTTTATATCCCTTGGCCAACCCCCTCCTCAAATCAATTCCCTCACATGCCTCACATGAATTTAACGTGCAAATTAATGAGGGATATTTAATGGCATCGAGTCATTAACAATGTCATATTAACAGTCATGACATCTAATTTGCAAAGAAAGTCTTACCTTTTTTTTTTCTCTAAGTATCTTAATGCACAAGCCCTTAAGGACACTTGTAGTCTCCAATATAATGGCGACTGCAGTAGGATTTTTTAATAGAAATAAAATGTACTGAAAAACATTTCAGATGCAAAAATGAACTGTTGGTTAACTTTAACAAAATTTGATAAATATAACAACAGATTAAACTTGTGGTTTTTTTCTGGTCACCAACACTTGCCAAATGCAAATGGGTCAGTATCTCAATATTAAACAGATGTGACAGAACTTTTACAATTAAAGAAAGAACTCAGTCTTATCTGATTTGACTTGTGCTGCCTCAGATAAAGTGAGATCTGTCCCTTGGCAAGTCCACTGGAAATGCCAGCTTCAATGACATTAAAACATTTGCCAATAAATCTTCATACAAATGCAGCAGTTACTTAGACGAAGGGACACTTCCACCACATTCAGCTACTTTCAGAAATGTCACAGCCAGGAAAATGAGACTTAATTCCTTCAAGCTCGGAATTTGGCTTCACATCATTGCCCTAACAATTGTATCATAAAATTAAGTCAAAGAACCGCTTGGAATTGCAAGCCAGGTACAAAATGCAACGGTACCAAAAAAAAAAAAAAAAAAAGAAAAATAAAAAATAAAATAAAATTTAAAAAAACACACACACACAAAAAAAAACCCCTCTTTACAATGCCCCTATGTAATTTGTTCTTAATTCTTTACATGCAGATAAGCGTGACATCTGCTTACTGTATTTATCTGAGATTTAATTAACATGGTCAAGGCCAGAAACCTTATAGGCAGCAATACGTTCCAAATTACACATATCATTAAGGGCGAGATACAGCAGTGAACACACGTACACAGGCAATGCCTGGGAAGTGTGATAAACACATAAATGTATTGGCTTTTGCAAACCATAGGTGTGGCTATGTGGATATAACTGTATGAGTTCACAATAACAGAAACAAAGCTCGCTAAGGACACAAGATTAGACAAGTTGAAAATGGCCAGAACTCTTGAGCAAAATGGAGTCACATAGCAAAAGAATTTGTAAAGGTAAAATAAAAGGGGGGGAGGGGGATGGACAGGAGATGGACTTGATATGAGGAAAGCTAATGCCTGGAAAACATAGGGTTAAAGATCTCTTAGATTAACTTAGGT
>JBCJKH010013621.1:0-10631 GCA_039877255.1 Loriculus beryllinus | reverse complement strand
TGATGAGGCACTGGAGTGGGTTGCCCAGGGAGGTTGTGAATGGTCCATCCCTGGCAGTGTTCAAGGCCAGGTTGGACAGGGCTTTGAGCAATCTGGTCAAAGTTGTCCCTGCCCATGGCAGGGGATTGGAACTGGATGATTCTTGAGGTTTCTTCCAACCCAAACCATTCTGTGATTCTAGGATTCTATGATAACACGAAGCACCAGTGTAGTTGCTTTTAAATTGTGAATGTTGCAAGAATTTCACCATATCCTGTGGATGTTCTTGCTTAAAGCTATTGCTCATCATGGAATCATAAATCTATGAATGCACTGGAAACGTGGCTATTTGTGAGTAGGTAGCCTGGTGTGTGCTTGTTATACTTTCCCTCAGAGACTGAACAAACTGTACTTGCCTCAGTGGTGGTTTGTTGTGAAGAGTCACACTCTTGGGCTCGCTGGCCAGCACATCTCCCCACCACTCCTGGGCACAGGTGTGGTTTGGGCTGGAGCGATGCTTCTGGGCACTCCTGGTTGGACCTGAGCAAGGACCAAGGGCTTTTTCTCTGGTAAAGGCCCAGGGGACATAATGAGGAGGCAGGGCTCCTGGTGGGCATGCTCCTAGGAGTGGGGACCCTCTACAGGGGTCTTGTGCAGGGTCTGGAGAAGAGGCAGACGTGGTCCTAGAGAAACTATGTCAAAACAGCAGGATAATTTTATAACTCTCCAGATATGCTTTTGCTGGCTGTGTTATGGAAGGTGAATAATGGGGGTTTTGTCTACAGATTTCTTCTAAAAAAGAGAGAAAGTAAATTTTCTGTTTTATTTTGCAGTGGTTAATCACACTAGCTCCTCAGGCTGTGTTCCTGCTTTCTTGGAATTTGCTTGGATTCAGCTCCTGCTCATAGCTTCTTGTTATGCCTGCCTTGCTTAGATTAGAGAGACCTTTAATACCTGTTGTTTTCTCCCTGTGAAGGTACTTATACACTGTAATCAAGTCTTCTCCTAATCGTCTTTCTGATGAACTAAGCAGATTAAACTCTTTAAGTCTCTCTGGGTAAAGAACTTTCTCTAATAGTCAAATTATTTTTGTAGCTCTTTTCTGCCCTCTCTCTAATTTGTCAAAGGCTTCTTAGAACTGGGAAAGACAGATTGTACTGCTCTGCAGCAAGCCTCTGCTGCACTGTGCACACCAATGCAATCTCATTCATGCCAATCCCCTGTTTGCATGCCAGGGACCACATTGTTGCTGTCTCACACTGGTGGCCCCACAAAGCACAGTGAGAAGACTGGCAGCTTCCTGCTGGAGATGTTAATGCAACCTGATGCTAAATGCTAGTTGTGGAGTTTCTACATTCAAAGTTCTCTAAATCAACTTGCCCCAGATGTCATTCAAACTCATTGCACCCTAGGACTGCAAAGCAGGTTGCCACATGTATGTCTCCATCCCTCATGGTATTTACCATTGATAACATCTCTGTTATCCATCAGCATCATCAACAGTGAGTTCATGTTTCATGCATTCATTGAAACTGGTGACTAGGCTACATGGCCAATGCTGATCCTTGCAGATTCCTGTCTAACAGTTGTTCCCCTGAATCCCTTTATTCCCCTGTTCTTTTCCCTCTGTTATTTACCTTAATGGTAATTTCTGGGCTTCCAGTCATGCAAAACCAAATGCCTTGTCTGGATATTGGATTAGATGCATCCAGGCATCCTGCCAAAGTCTTTAGTGCCATGAAGTAATAAAAATCACATATTTGCAAGATATTTTTCCTTTAAAACCATGTTTACAGGCTTATTTATAATCACACCCTTACCTCAATTATCATAGAATCATAGAATGGTTTGGGTTCGAAGGGATCTTAGAGATGATCTTAGTTCCAACCCCTTGCCACAGGCAGGGGCACCTTTCGACAGACCAGGTTGCTCCAAGCCCTGACCAACCTGGCCTTGAATACTGCTAGGGATGGGGCAGCCACAGCTTCTCTGTGAAAACTGTGCCAGTGCCTTACCACTCTCACAATAAAGAATTCAATCTTACTCACTTCATTTGAAGTCCACTGAAGGCCTCAGGTTTCAGTAACTGAAGAAGTGTTCATAGAGGCTTTTGTGTGCAGCCCTCACTTTACCCTTCAGCAGCCTGAAAGCCAATGCCAATGTACCTGTCAGGATCTTCATTCCACTAGGGACCTTGCTCATATGAGTTTCAGTTCCTCAGGTTTGCTCTTGGGTTTACAGGTTATTAAAGAAAAGGGGACCAAACCCACAAACTTATCTTTGCTCCTGGTTGTAACATTTAAATTTATTTACTGTTTGCTGAATTTGGGTTTAAACTGTGTTGTCCTTGTTAGTATTCATTCTTCTGAAGTTAAATTGAGCGCATTGCTGGATGTGCCAGCCAGCCTCTAACCCAGTCCATTAGCTTCCTTGCCTGGGAGAAGTGGCCTGGCTCATTTACACAGCCTTCTTTACACAGTGTTTTACAGAACTGATTTTTGTTATATTTTGTTCCATTTTCATGCCAATCATATATCAAGTGGTTCAGCTTTAGTGCCTTCTGCAGTCTCTCCTGCCTTCTAGGCAGGTCTCTGAGAACACCCCTTTGAGCTATCTTTTCTGCATTTCTTTTCATTGGAAACATTTGCTGATTTGTTCTTCTTTATGCTTCCTTTAGGCAATATTTTAGGAAAAGTTTCTAGTAGTACCAGGTGAAAATCAGATGAGCAAAGTCTTTAGAGTGTTTTCAAGCATTTTGCTTCACACAAGCTATTTAGAGACACTGGCAATAGTGAAACATAGAATCAGAATTACTTGGGTTGGAAAGGACCGTTAAAATCATTGAGTCCAACTATGAAGCCAGCACTGAAAAGTCCACTACTAAACGATGTCCCTAGGTTACACATCTACATGTCTTTTAAATACCTTCAGTGACTACGCCAGTGCCCTCAGCAGCCTGCTCTGGTGCTTGACAACCCTTTTGGTAGAGAATTTTTTTCTAATATTCAGTTGAAACCTCCTCTGATGCAACTTGAGGCCATTTCTTCTTGTCCTATTGCTTGTTACTGAAGAGAAGAGACTGACCTCCACCTTGCTACTACTTCCTTTCAGATAGTTGCAAAAAGCAAGGTCTCCACTGAGTTGCCTTTTCTCCAGGCTAAACAACCCCAGTTTCCTCAGTTGCTCCTTGTAGGACTTGTGCTCCAGACCGATCCACCAGCTTTGTTGCCCTTCTTTGAATAAGCTCCTCCATTTTTTCTCCCCATACAACTTTGAGACATACTTGAAGTACTTCTGAGTTGCCTGCTCCTTCTTCCAAAGATCATGAACTCTATTTTTTTTTTTAATTTTATTTATTTGTTTGTTTATTTTCCTGAGTTACAGCCACATTTTTCTGTTCAGCTGGGCTGGTCGTCTTCCCCATTGGCTCATCTTTTGGCACATAGGAATAGCCTGTTCTTGTGTCTTGAGGATTTCCTTCTTGAAGAATGTTCAGTGTTCCTGGGCTCCTTTGCCCCTCAGTACTGCCCCCAAAGCAACTCTGTCAACCAAGCTCCTAAACAGACCCAAGTCTGCCCTTAAGTTCCATGAAGCAATTCTGTTAAACTTCCTCCTTGCTTCTCCAAGAATCAAAACCCTTATAATTTTGTGGTTGCTATGTCCAAACCAGCCTCCAACCATCACATCACCCACAAGTCTTTATTCACAAAAAACAGGCGCAGTGGGATGCCTTCCCTCTCTGGGTCACACCCCAGATGTGTGAGGAAGTTGTCTTCCAAACACTCCAGGAACCTTTTAGACTATTTCTCCTCTGCTGTGTGGTATTTCCAGCAGATACTTGGTAAGTTGAAGTCCCCCTCTAAAAACAAGGGCCAGTTGCATATAAAATATTTCATCTGCCTCTTTATTCTGTTTGGGTGGTCTATAACAGATTCCAATGATATCTGCCTTGCTGGCCTTCCTCCCGAATCCTGTTCATAAACACTCAACCCTATTGTCACCATCATTAAACTCTAGACAATCAAAACACTCTCTAACATAGACGGCTACCCCACTGCCTCTCCTTACTTTCCTGTCCCCTCTGAAGAGATTATAGCCATCCATGGTAGCATGTTGTGTAAGCCATCCCATCATGTTTCCATGATGGCAACTATGTCACAATGGCTTCCAGCTTCTCTTGTTTGTTGCCCATGCTGCATGCATCGGTGTAGATGTAGTTTGGTTGGGGTACCGTTGCTGCCACCTTTTTTGGAGGAAAGGCCCTAATTCTTATGCAAACATTCTCAGGCACTTCAGTGGTTTATAACACGTTGATAAGCCTTGTGTCTTTGCTGCCACATAGATCTCCATTCACTACCTCCATTAGAACAGTAGACCAAAGGACCTTGCTAGCACACCATCCCTCAAACATTTGCATGCTGCCTTCATGCCACCTGTAGTGAGCCTGGTTTTGTCCCTTTTTGCCCTTCAAATTGAGTTTATGGACCAAGCATATTAGCATAATTCATATGATGCCTGTTGCTTGTTGGATGTTGGTGTGTTTATGGTGCAGCTTTTCATCTGATCCTGGTTGAAGCTGGCATCTTCTGGAACACAGGTGCAGATCCCAGTAAGGGAGAGAGAGAAAAAGCTTTTAAAAAAATTCAAAGGGAAAAAGCTTCCATCTCAGTCAGATTTCAGACACCTTTTTTTCTTGTTCTTTTTTATTCCCCTTCCAGGATGGAGACAGATGATAAATGCAAAATTTGGTTAGTTTCTAAGCAAACATAAGTGTTTGCCTGAAAGCAGCTGGGACTTTGTTGGCTTAGGGGAGAGAGAACTTGAATACATGTGCTTGGACACTGCCCAAAAAACAGGGGAAGATTTTTAATGCTGGGGAGGCATGAGGCTGCCTGCCACCCCCCAGTGTGACAGTGGTCCTAGATGTGCAGGAGAGGGGTGGCCTTCCACAAGCCACAGCATATCCCAGTACGGATGCAGTACATTCTTGTGCTGGATCCTTTTTTCCACATGGTGACACAGCCAGTTGTGTTGTTAGGATATTAATGAGAACAGCAACAAAACTCCCTTGTTACTTGGAGCAATGCAAATAGTGATTATTTTGTTGTTAACGATTTTGTCTACAAAGATAGCTCTACACTATTGTATTTTCTCCTTTGGGTACAACTTTCCAGCAAGAGCTGTCTCACTTGAGTACGCTTCAGTTAACTTCTTTTTTTGCTTTTGCCACAGGAAATTCTGAAGAAAAAACATTGGTCAACAGGGTTCAGGGACAGAGATGGTTTTAGTCCTGTGTTTAGGTGACATTAACAATACTGGTAAAATGGGCACCTCAGCATAGGTGGCCACCTTGGGTTTTCATCGTTCTACCTCTTTTTGTTTATGGCGGTAATGATAAATTATTCAGTTTAACAGAAGACAAATAAATTCACTAAAGAAACTAGGTTTGTTTTCAAATTATGAGACATCCTCTGGCATTAATTTTTAGAAAGTGCTGAAATGTTTATTTTCTTTATTAACAAAGCTGCAGACAATGGTAACAATTTTTTAAGCCGTAAGAAATTAGGAGACAACTAAATGGGAAGAAGAACAGGCACTTTTTTCATGATAAAGGAGGAAAATTCTAGAAATCAAAGAACTGAACCATGACTAATGAGTTTGGGCTAAGTTTTCATCTCTACCAAGGGCTTTGTTGTGCAGTTCAGATAATTAAATTTCTGTCTCATTTTGTCCACCCACAGCTTTTCCTTCTGAGTTTGTATTTGTTGAATGTGATACACTGTTACTGGATCAACTTCCATAGCATCACCTTTGTGCTTTGTCTTCTGCTGTGGGTAACAAAGCACATCTGAAAAAGGCTGGAAAAAGTTGTGGAATTTATCTAACTCAAAGTACAAACTGGATGACTAGCAAAAGACTTTGGCATCCTCCAGTGAAAGTTAGCTTTTATTTAAGTGTATCCTAAAGAACACGCAACAGTATGAGCCGCAACAGTCTGCTGCAGATCTCATTTGCCTTTCTGAGGTAAAAATATTATCATGAAATTAACCTTTCTTCCCAAGAATACTTTGTGTTTTACTTCTGAGACTTGATTCTCCAATAGTCTGTATTACTTTGTGATTGTAGACAGCATGCTGCTACAAAAAAGTTTAGTTTCTCATTATCATTGAAAGTACAAATTGTGTTTGACATGTGTGGCTATCTTTTAGTGGGAAATAAGAGTTAAAATATGAGATTACCAAAGGACAGAGAAGCTCTTTATCAGGAGACTTTTCGAGTGGAAATCATAGAATCAAAGAACAATTAGGATTGGAAAGGACCTTAAGGTCATCAAGTTACAACCCCCCTGCAATAGGCAGGAACGCCTCACACTAGACCATGTTGCCCAAGACTAAAGATGTGTATGACAGCTTATCCGGGAATCGACAGTTTAGGGCAGGAATCATGGCAAAAGATTCTGTATCCCCTGTTCTGCAGGAGGCTGGAGCAGATGGTTCAGATGGTCCCTCCTGGCCCTGAAGTCTGTGCATCCTGGGGAGCGAAAACCTGCTTTATAAACATGCAAGGTTCATGTACCTCAAGTTTCAGTAGGCTTTATAATAGCTTAAAATAATTGATGGTACTAGTACTGAGCCATATTTTCAAAGACTTGATAAAATTACACAAAGTAAGCACTTTGGACAAAAGAAAAAATATATCATCATGCTCCTATTTTATTCTCAGTAGGATTTTTTTCTGTCTAAAATTAGCAACCATACAGCGTGTAATATACTCTCTCATGTTAGATTTTATCAGGGAAATGCTTTGGCTGGGCAGTTCTGTGTGAAAAATTATGGGGTTTTCCTTATCCTATCAACATGCTTTGATTTTGCAGTTGAATAAAAAATAGATTTCTAAATAAGAGTCACATAAACCAGTAAAATACTGAACAGACCCCATTTTCTTTTTAGAGGCAGATTCAGCATTGTTTGAAACTGGAATAGATCACTTGGTAACTCAAATTATTAAGGACCATTATTATAAATGCAACCAAAAAGCTTATGAACGTTGTGGTAATGCTAATTTGTATCAGCCAACTGTGATGCATCAGCCAGTTTTTCTACTCAAATGTGGTAAAGGGAAGAAGGTAAAACAAACTTGCTTTCCATTCTGGAAACACAGGCCATTCCTGGATGCTGTGCAAATCCAAAGTGACTGAGACCAGACAATTTAATTTGTCTAGAAAACTGTCTGCAGTTCAGATAGATAGCAGTATTTTCTTTTTTATTTCTTTACGTTTTGAGTGATAAATCGGGTTTGGTTTAAATTTTGGCAATTAAAGCAGGCTCTTTTTTTTCAAGGCTGTTTCTCCCGGCAGAACGCTGCAATGGGATCACTGATGTGCTGAGATGATTCAGTCCAAACCAGCAATATGAACTAATCTCTTCTAAATGAATGCACAGCATCCATTCCACTGGTGTGCTGAAGTGCTGTGTGGTCTGGCCGCAGACTTGTAGACAATGCCAAGCTTAAGGTCTGAGTACCTGGAAAATTCAATCATGTTTAACCTGTGTGCTCCCAGGAGACCCTTTGTAACTTTTTAGGACAACATTTCTCTGTTAAGGGAAGAAACTGACCCCTGAGAAGGGGTTATGGGCATCGATGTTGATCTAATCTACGTATTTATTAGTTTTCCAGAGCACAGAGTTGATTTCTGGCAGCGGGGAGGCTGGTTTATCTAGAGAGCCAAAGCGCTCAGCAGGGTGCTGATGGAGCCTGTGCAGGAGAAGATGAGCAATCACAGGCAGACAAACCAGTATTAGTCAGACATGCCTGCGACTGGGACGTGATCAATCCCATTAGCATCACCTGGCAGAGCCCTGGGAAGAAGTGCTATTTCTGGCAGGCACCTTGATTTCTAGAGAATGGAGATGATTTATGATTAGGAAAGGCTGTTGGTGAGCTGGCTTGGTGCTGGAGAAGTTAATCATTTCATATCAGGATACCGTGATTTGTTTGACATTCACTACTTGGGTTGTAAAGATTTTGTGTCAGGCAGCATTTATGCAGGAGCAAAATGAGCCTTATTCTCATTTCACTTTATTTGTACCATGTAGACAGAGGTCTTAAAATACCTTCTGTGTCTGAAAGCAGGTGAGGCTTTGAGGTCCCCTCAGTGCTGGCTGGCAGGGGAACACATGTTCAGGCAAGCAACCTTATGAATCCCTACTGGGCACCTGGTTAAGTTTATCTTTCTTTAGTTAAGAACTTTAGGACAAGACGAACATCAAGAGGCATCTATCTAAACCATCAGGTGAGTCATCTCAAGATTGTTATTGAAACATATCAACCGCATTAAGAAATCTGTCCATCCTGGAGCAGAAATAGCAGTGAAATTTTAGCTGGTCTCATCTGGGAGCCAAGCCAGGCAGTGGTCAGGACAAGGTAATTAGAGCAGTGAAAAATTCTGAACTGTTCACGGGGAGGCTGCTTTTAGATTAATTGGGTGAGTGCTAGCAACATCTACAGGTCACTTCTGATTGCCAAATTGGAACCTATACCCACAGAGCATGCTCTGAGAGGGGAAAATATAGTTTGGTTTCATATGAGTAAGGATGAGTTTATATGAGTGTTGAAAATACCTTACAGAGACAAAAGCAGGAACTGGTCAAAGAGGTGTGTGGGCTAAAAAATGCGTGGACTTGAAAAATGAATGAAAATGATTGCATGTGTTTTTCTGGCATTGGGACTCAATGGACGTGTTTGCGAAGGCCTGACTTATCCCATTCCCACCCACAGGTGTGTGCTTTCAGCTCCAGCTCCATGGCTGGCTAACCAACAGGTCTTCAGGGTGGCCTGATCTGATAGTGTCATCTGCACTTCAGCCCCAGATATGCAGGTAATCCCACATGTTTGTATTCAGCTCTGTGAACATATGCTGAATTAGCTAAGAAAAATGGTCCAAAGGTCTGTTAGAAAAACATTAAGAAAGGGCACAGACAGCTATTTTAGATTTATTTTAGATTTTATATTTACCAACAAAGTCTGCTGGAGAAACTGAAGGCAGAAAATAATTCAGGTGATTATGGCCATAAACTAATGCAAGATTATGGAATTTGTGATTCTAAGGACTGGAAGGAAAGAGAGCAACAGAATAATAACAGTTTAAAAAAGCAGATTTAACTGCAGTTGGGGAAGCAGCAGCAAGGGCCTCTTGGGAGGATATTCAAAGGCAAAACGAGCTGCAGCAGAACTAGCTGTTACTGAATGAAGCTGCTTTCAAGGCACGATAACAACCTCCTGTTGCAAAGGAAAGAGCAATTCCCGATGCTGCTCCTTGGCTCTCTGAGGACGTGGAGAAATAAAAAGAATCTTTCAGAAAACCAGAAATAAGGATAGGTTACTAAGGATGAATATAAAGGAATAAACTCCCATCTGTAAGGATAAAATCATAAAGCAGGAGGCATAAAACTGGCAAAGAACATAAAAGGCAAAAAAGGCATCTATAAACGTATCAGAAATAAAAGAAACACAAAGGCATCTATAGCCCCAGTATCAAGCAGTAAAGGGAAGTGAATGAAGGCTGAACTCTTCAATATCTTCTTGTTTCCACCTTCAAAAAAAGGTTAATTGTGACCAGACACTTACTGCAATTAATTTTAACAAGGGGATAACAGGGAAAGAAAAGATGAAAGCATACTTAGAGAAATTAGATGTTTTCAAACTATGGGAGCCTGATGAAATCCGCCCTAGGATACTTGATGACTTGCCCCAGAAAACCCCTGCATCACTGATGATTATCCATGGTGCGGATGCAAGCTGATCATCTCTGCCTCCAACACATTGGGAAAATTATAGAGCTAGAAGCCTAAAACAAGTACATGCGAAGGTCCAAGGTCAAATTATTAAAAAAATCAGTTTGTGGGTATATACAGTATATTATGATAAGAGTGAACAGAGGTTTTTCAGGAAGAAATCAGCGACAGAGCAGCATGGTTTGCTTTGATGGAAAAAGTGTCACAGAGTTGGAGGAAGCACCTGAGGACACATAAAGTTAGTGACTTGGGAACCGAGGGACTGTGGCCTGAATAAACCTGTGGTAACACTTCCCTTTCCAAATGCCTCCCAGAGGCTGCCATTGTCTTTCTGCCAAATTCAGGAGTGTTTTGCTTAGTGTTTTTTCACTTGGTTGTTAAGAAGTACTGCAGGTACACAGCAGTTTGCAGTAGTACCCCTTTTTGAAGCATGGACAGATTCCAGATAAATAACAACAGGAAAGCTAATCTGAATATAGTGGAGAGCTCACCTCACACTGGGCATCCAATCTGAAATTTGCTGACATATTGGATGACCTGAGTGTTCAAATAACAGTTAAAAGCGAGTTTTAATTGAGAACTCTTCTCTAGTCTTTTTTTGCCATAGCTCAAAGGGAATTCCCCCTAGCTCTTCAACCAGTTTTCACATCCATCTCTAATAATTATGGGGTACTTTGCTTGAGTGTGCAAAAAACCTGAAACAGCAGCCTGGGGATTTTGGTGCCTCTGAGAAGGTCTAGCTAAAAGGGTCCAAGAACTGAACAACACACCAGGGGTATAAAAGGTTAAATCTCCTGTAAAAAAACATATCCCTGTTTGGACGAAGTAAGTGTTGGCTTGTCTGTCTCTGACCTTTAG
>JBCJKH010013619.1:1489-20480 GCA_039877255.1 Loriculus beryllinus | reverse complement strand
TCAGCTCCTCCCCTGAGCTGAGCTGGCGGCTCCTGGGCAAGTCCTGTCGAGGGCTTGAGGCTCCCTCCTCGGTGGCTGTTGTCGCTCTGAGGTGAAGCTCCTGGACGCTGAGCTCCCCCCGCTTCGCTCCGGTGTTGTAGGCGTCCTCTCTCAAGCAGCTCACCCCAGCAATTGTAAATCTGGGCAAACATGAGGTTGTATGTATCACACAGAACATTAGAAATCAGTTCCAACCCTGTTTATACAGAGGTTATACAGTTAAACTGTTTCATTTGCACTAGTCATCCATTTAGGGAAATCAAAAAGTCACTTTGAGCTACCTCTTTCACCAAGCCATCTGTCTCCTGAAAATCCCAAACAAGTACAAGGCATAGGATCATAGAATCAACTAGGTCAGAAAAGACCTTTGAGATCATCAAGACAAGTGAATTTTCCGTAATACTCTGCAATCGGTTGCCTCTTGAGATCAGACTCTGTGTCTAATTATGATCAGAACTTTAATCTTGCTGCAAAATCTATCAAAAATCTCAATTTTGACAAAACCTGGTTATAATCTGTCTTGCTGGAAAATGTATGAGTGGCAGTAATGTTCATTTCTTAGGCTGCATTGAAGGAAAGCTGCTAATACTGGATATTGCCATCATATTTCTCAGTATCAGATGCTTAAAATTTGCCAAAATGTGATTTTAAATTTCCTCTCCAGGCAAAAATGTATCCGAAGAAATTTTCTGCTAAAATGTTAGGTATTTCCAAGCAAATGGATTTTTTCATTAGCCTTTCTTTATCTGATTTTAATTGTAAAAAAAAAAAAAAAAAATATATATATATAGTTGACAAAATTAATGTTGATGTTTGATTGAATTTCAGTTTTCACAGATCCATTTCTTAAATGATTCCTTGAAGCTGATCATCTTTTTACGGTAAAGAACCTGAATACTTACTAGATTCTTAGATGTAATAGGGAAGCAATAAGCACAGGAAGTTATTCATTGGTCTTGGCATAGAGTATAGCAGCCTTTGCACTGCTTTACTATATGTTAAATGGCTGTTGACCCACAGTGTCATTTGAAACTAGCATTATGCATTCTGCTACTGTCTTTTCTGTCTCCAACGACTCTTTCTGGGGTGAGTTGCCTGTCCCTATTGCCCAAAAGAAGGACAGAAAGCCTAAGAATAAGTTCTCAGGAATTTAAAGCATTATTTTTAATAGTCATTTTAAATATTAAAACATATATTTTAATGCAAGAAGAAAAGATGTTTAACATGAATAATATTTAGGATAGGAAATGATTAATTAAAATAAATTATCCTTTTCAGCTCCATAAATTCAGTATAGTAGCCTGCAGTAAAAATAAACTCTGAGTTGATTTGTAATGCATGGAAGCAATTAAGTGGTTTTCTTCATGTAGTAGGTATTGAGAGAAGATTTTCTAAATTTGTGTATGTAAATAAATGCATCCGATTTTATCAAAAGTTTGCGCAAATGCAAAGAGTATGAGCAGAATGCAAAGAGTATGAACAGAAGTGATATATTCCATAGTCCAGTTACAGAAACACCTTGAAGAAGGTAAGATATACTAGGTAGTTGTCCATGCAGTTACAAAAACACCTTGAAAAAAATGCTCATGGTCCACACAGTGGGTTTTGCCTGCCTGATTGCAAGTCAATTAACTAATTTTTATCTTTTTATTTTACATTCACAGATGTAAAATACAGTCTAACATTTTGTGCATCTTGGCCACAGATCTAGTCCAGGTGAAATTCTTAAAATTGTAAATAATCAGGAAATAATAATGTTTCCACTTGTTGTTCATTCTCTTCCAAGTCATCTGTCTCTCAGTCAGCTCTAACTCAGAGTTTTAAATCCATACTTCATTATAAATTAATTACCAACTGCAAAAGTAGATTGCTGACTTGTACTGGTTAATATTGGCTTGGAAGATAATGGTAGCATTCTAAACTGAAAGAGGTTATAAACACTTTACTAATATTTCCTAAATGATTGCAAAATGTTACTACGCACTTTAACAGCACTTTATAGAAGACATTATAAACTGTAATATCAAAGCATTTTCAAGAAATTCTATTTTTAAGACCTTCTTAAGAAGAGTGAGTTAAAATAAGATAAACTACATCTTGTTCTGCAGACACTCTAGCACGTGACTGCTCAATTGAACAGTCAGTGGGCAAAGGTATGAACATGCATAAATGTTTATAGGGATAAGGAGACAAATATACCACAAAGTCCCATTAAGACAATAGGGTGGATTAAATGGTTTGGGAATTATTTCATTGCACCTGTACAACTTTTTAGAGAAGAAACATTGTAACTGAAATCTTGATATGAAATATAATTAGAAGGCTGTATTTGTAATTCTTTAGTACAGAGGCATTCAGCCTGTTATTTGCATTTAAGGATAATAAAATGTAACAGAATATATATAGCTACCAACATCAGATAATAGCGACCTTGTACAACCTTTAAGCTTGAATCCCGTGGTGAATGAGGTTATGATAACCACTCTGCCTGGAACTGCTTTGCTGCTCTTATAGCAATGTTACTCCTGTGGGGAAATGTTTTCTCTAGTGTAAAGATGAACTTGGCAAACTGAAATGTTAAACGATAATGTCAGCACGTTCATCAGGGTTGTGTGTTTTGTGTTAATAATTGTGTTTACCAACCAATCTAAATTTTGCCCCTAGTCTAAACATTTTAATGATTTTATTCTCACAACTTAATTCTGCACTAATTTTAAAACTAGCTTCAAAGGATGCTCTCTGTTTTTTGTGAAAGATAGTTTTAGTGTACTGGATCTATTCTTTCATTTAACAGCCACTCAGATTGTCATCAATAAGATGCAGAAAAACTAAGGACATTAATAACCTGGAATTACGAAAAATAACAATGCTAACAACCTAGTCATTAATGAGAATTACTAGTCTTGTTACTATAGAAACAGGACTGAAGCAAATAGAAATTATGTGTAATTTCTCATTCCCAAAAGTGACACATATTATGTCATTACCATAGTAATGATATTATTACCTCAAATATAATAAACTTAAAAGCTGCTTACCATGAGAGGACACCTCCACACCTGGAAAAGGCTGACATGTACATTCTGCTATTGATCTTCATTGAAGCTCCACAAATGAAAAAACGGAAACTGAACTGACAAATTTATGAAGCTGTGGAGATGGTGGAGTCATCTCAGGACACTTGCCAATAGTTTGCTCTTTTTATTTCTGGCAAACCCAAATTAAGCTGTCAACCGCTGTAGACGATAAGAGGACAAAAGTAAAAGTCAGTCTAGTCTGCTGTCCTTTTAAATATGATCAGTAGCAACTGTTGGCTCAGACTGGGAAACAAAACTAAACTCGCAAAAGGATTGGCCATTGGCACTGAGGACAGGACTAGGAAAAAGGAATGCTGTTTGGTTGTTTACCTTTCCTCTAGAAGTGAGTGTTGCTGCAGGAATGAAAATATGTGTTGGATTTGATGTATTAGGTGAACAAATAGGAAAAAATTTCTGAAAGTGGGAATAAAAACCATTGCCTTGACAAGAGAAACCACTGGAAACTTCCCTAGCAATCGCAACTAGCCTTACCATTCCTCAGCATGTTCAGTGTTTTCCCAGTTGGGATGAAGTACCTTGCAGGTCAAACATTTTAATGATGGGATCTTTTACTACCATTGCTACTACCTTTGCGTCAATTCTGTAATCACTTTTTCAGTGTCAGGTGTAGGGTAAGGCCCCTTACATTAAGAAGCAGCAGTAGCATTACTATGGCTAAGGTCTGATCGCTCTGTTACCTCCCACATTTAGAACAAGAATGAAGAGTATTTGTGCATGTTGTCATTGAGTGCTTGTGACTTCAGGCACCGGGTTTGCTGTTATTCCATTATTAATTTTTATTAAGGCTTTTTTATTGCTGTAGGACTTCACACATTTCTATTGCCATAAAAATGAAATCTAAACTTTACAGTGTCTTACCATGGAAACTGTAAAGAAGGAGTCACAGAGAACCTGAGAATTATCACTCCCAGCTCCAGCTTCTCCTCATCACCACCTGTTATTTACTCCAACTTTTCTTAAAGGAAAACCATTTTTTTACTGTGAAGGTGACTAAGCACTGGTAGAGATGATGGGCTGACTAGTCTCCATCCTTGCAGACATTCGAAAGATGTCTGAACATTGCCCTGCGAAACCTGCTCCAGGTGACCATCTTGAATAGGAAGAGTCTGAACCAGATGACCTCCAGAAGTCCTTTCTGACCTCAACCATTGTAATTCTGTGATTTCTGAGATTTCTAGAAAACCTGGGACAGTAGTTTATTAACTACATAGATTTGCCTTTCAGAGTGTCTCAAAACATTGTGGGAATTAATTTCTTTTATTGATTCACATTGGAAGCTCTCACATTGTTAAATCAGACTGATCGTAAACTCATACTTTAGCACAGATAGCTGAATAGGCCCTTACCCAGAAACTGAGTTGTTTGAGGGTAAAGACATGAAAGTAAGCAAACGTCCAGAGTTACTTGAAGGTAAAGGTGTGTAAGCATTTTATGTTTTTTTTAAAACTCTTAGTTGTGTGAAAACACATTTGCAAGGGCCAATAACAAGGAATAAATAAATATAAATAAAACATCATAACTCACAAATTCATGAAGATACTTTAATAGTCCCCAGCTGAATTTACAGTGTCATTGCTTCTGTTGACATGGTAGAGCTGTTACAAGAAGGGAAAGAAACCCAAATCTCATTCTTGTTTTCCACTGCAAGTTTGCTAGTTGTATCCATACACCTTAGGAAAATCTGCGCTAAAAAGCCCCAGTATGCTTAGAGAAATTATATGCAATGCAATTCCAAATGAATATTCTGTTTATGATGATAGAGAGCAATTACACAAAGCATCCAGGTGTTTTCTGTTACAATTTTGTCTTATAATGCCAGAAGATTTAAATGCAACTACACATAGCCACTTTTTTACATGCCAGTATTTGAACTGAAAAATATGTGCCTTCTAATTTTACCAAATGCAACAAATGTTGATTTAGCAAATCCATAGTCTTGTACCTTTGGCACAAAACACTGCTCAGTTTCTAAGGCAATGCAGATGATTACCTATAAACTTCCATACACAAAAACGTGGCTGCTTTCCTCAAGCTATGTACTTAGAATTCATGCAAGACAGCTTTTGCTTGCAGAGCTGAGTTGATCTATCTTGTGGTTTGATGTGCTACCAAAACTGCAAATCATCTTCAGTGATAGTTTTTCCCCTAAACAGCAAAGGAATAGAATGAAAAAGAAAAATTATGATTTTGCTCAGAGCACTGTAAGGGAAGGAGCCAACAATCCAGGCCTTGAACAAGCAATCAGTATTTAGAACTCACTGATCATTGCTGAGTTACAAAAACAAGAAGAGACATGATGAGTATATAAGCATGAACAAAACTTGGAAAAAAGCCCTAATGGCTGACAATAAGTGTTATTTTAATGATAACACTCTAGCTCTGGTGTAAGTTGCGTGAAGATATGTGTATGTAAGATTTTTCTGTCACCATTTTTGGACATAGTGGCTAGCTAATAATTAATGAAGCAGTAATTTGTGTTTAATGACATAAACAGTTGATTATTGCCTGGAATAAAATTTTGAGTTTTGCTGACTGAGATCCACTGTTTGCAACCTCCTAAAACCTCATGAGTAATAGTTGGTTTACTCACCTCTCCAGTTGGCAATACTGTATATTGAGAAACTCTAAAGTGGACAAGTGCCTCTGATGTACAGCTCCGATGTGGAGTTAAGGACATTACCTTTATTTATGAATTAAAGGATAATGTTACATTATTCAATTTCTTTTATTCCCTTTTTCAGTGGAAGAAGTGTTGAAGAGACACCACTGGAATTTCAAGAAGCACCCAGAATGCTTGGTCTTTTAACCTGGGTATTTCCCTAACCAGCTGCATCTTTGGGGGCAAATATGAAACCTTTTGATTTTTCTGGTCGTGTGGAACAGGGTCTTGTTAAAGCCATGTTCTAATATTTCACTCTTGTTGAAGCTTTTCTAAAAGACTGTCATATATGTATGTAAATCAGCTAATTTCTTCCCTGATATTTTAGATAATTTACTGCCTTTTGAAGCTTTTAAAGATGAATTTAAATAGCAACTTCTGCTTTCATCAAACAAACGGATTATGAGCACTGCCATCTATATCACTATTTGCTGATGCCAAGACACTGCAGCAAAGGAAACAGGAAGATTCACCTGTATGCAAGATACAGCTGAAGGCATGTAAATACTTGGTTTTGATTGATAAATCAATTATCTGCAATCTGATTCTATAGGTCAGAGAGGGCCAGTTTACTCTTTTTTTAATAGGCATGTGCATTTCTGGTCCACAGAGATATCTAATGCAGAGTATGAGCATATTCCCTCCTTGGGGCAGAATGTAGAGTAGACACAGTAAAGCAGGTAGTTGCAGGCCAGGAGAAACAAGAAGTGTATGTGATAAAAAGGTGTGCCTCTATTAGTTTTATCCATGTATGTCAGTCTTGCAAAACTATTACAAAATTTCAACAATGAAAGGCACAGAATGTGAGTTGCTCACCAGAGTTTTGAATTAAGAGGACCAACAAGCTGTCATTGTGCTTATCAAATTAAAAACAAACCAACAACCCTTCCTGGGGAGAATCCGTTTTAAATCTGCTGTATCTTCAAGATTTTCAGTCAGTGCTACAATTACTGAGATTACAGAATCTATTATTCTGGTGTTAGGAAATACCAGTTGTACAGCTGCACACTGAATGTGAATTATATTCCATGGTGCAATGCATTATTATGCAGGCTTTAATTATAGGATAATTGACTGGTCTTTTCCACAAAATACTGACCTCATTTACTTTGATTCTAAATATTTGCAAAACTGGCTTTGACATAATCATGAAATATCTTTGGTACTTTGAAGTGTATGACCTGAAGAAAGACTTGGATGACTGAAAAGGTTTATATTCTCTGGATGTTGTATTTGGGTTAATACACTCTTACACCTTTTTTTTGCAAATCTGCTTCTGCCTAGTCACTTAGATGTTGATAACAAAGAAACTCCCTCTTGCTGAAATTATTGTCTTATCTTTGGTATATGAAGTAACTTCTGTGTTTGCTTAGTGTTTCATGCTAATCCCAATACCCCAGGTCATGACTGAGGCATACAGGCACTGTTTTAAATAAGTATACTTTTCAAATTTCAGGTTTATATTTGTCTTGTAGATAAATTCAGCTACCTCATTATATAGCTTTTAAATGGATACTTTCCTTTGGGCTCCCAATATAGTACAATTTTTAAATTTTCATTTTTTTTTTAGGCTCTCTTTTTAAATTGCAGAACTAATTCTTTTTGCCTTTTGAACATGTAAATCAGAATATGAGTTTCAGGAGTCTCTGCCATTAAAAGAAAATAGAACTTAGAAACCAGTTCTGAATGTGGTAATATTTAAAACTTCCTTCATGCTATTAAATACTGAAAGCTGTTGAACAAAAAATTAGCTTTTTTGAAGTGCAAATTCTTGTTTGGATAATGATTTCAGACTATAAAAGGAATTCCTGTATACTTTAAGGACCTGTTCCCAGGTTTCTGAGTTCTTGAATTTTCTTCTCTTTGCCAGTTTTTGTTGGGCTACATATTTATTTGCTGCACATATAATATTTTCACATTACTGTGTATATCAAAATACATCTTATCTTTAATAATAGCCCATAAGTCAGCAATATTAAAAGGTTTTTTTTATATTGGTAGTCAGCATAGAGTTACTCTTAAAATTATCTTTCTTAACAACACAAAATCTTATTTAGAAGAATCTCTTTCTTGGAATCAGAGAACTCAAAATTGCTGTAGCAAAAGGGACATTCCCAGATACTTAGGAGCAAGCACCAAAATCAGCAAAGGTGTTCTGGGGGAAAGTAAAGTGAACAGAGAATGGATAATAGGTCTTTGAAGATCAAGAAGATGTTGGAGGGCTGTTGGAAATGAGGGGAAGATGAAAAGACCACAGGCTTCAAGCATCAGTCTGTGCCTACCTTCCTTCCATTCCCATTAGCCCTTCCCTGTGCAAACTCCTGTATGCCCAAACAGGAGGGAGGGAGTGACAGAAGGAAGTGGGAGGAAGGAGACCTGGGCAAAGCCTGGATGGACCTCGTATGAGGTGATACTCAAGAGCAGGATGGAGTCTGACAGTGCTATGAGACATTCTCACCATGATGACTTCCTTTAGCAAGATCTATCAGATTATACACCCCTGCTGTTTCCTTGCAAGGCTGTGTATACCCAGTTGTGAAATAAAGTGGGTATAAACTGTTTGGCAGTACACACTATTCACTCACTATGAGCTGACAACTTAGCAAACTCTAAGCTTTTGAAAAACTTTAACCACTAAATAACACAGCCAGAAGGCCAGCGATCTAAACTGTTTAAATGACAGTAGCAGATCTCTACAAATGTATTACTCACTGGAAAACTACATATATATAGGAGCACTCTGTGTAATCATTTTCATAAGAATTATTTTTTTAATCTATTAAAAAGTATATGCATGCAAATTAATAGAATTCAGGGACAGAGCTGATGAATGAGCATTTTTCTGCAAAATGAAATGCATACAACTATTGCTCTGGTGGGGGGTGAATTGCAGTTCAGTGTGAAAATCTCAGAAAGTATCTTTAAGTTTTAAAAGAATTCTCTTAGTTCACTGAAACCATTAAATGGAATTGAGGATATTTTTTTTAATGCTGTGATCTTCTCCCAGACAACTACCCTCCCCTCCCACTTGTATCTATTATGTCCTACAGGGAACTTAGTGGTGGCATCCATGGAAAACATTCATCACTGACTCACAAGAAAAATCATACTCATTCATTTTCTTCCTGCCAAAAGAAAAATCACCACAAAAGACTATTTTCATTTAGTGTTCTCTTTCCTAGTTGAGGAGTGCTGTTAGAAGCACCATTGCCACATCTCAATGGGAAAATGTTCTGCCCATAGCTTTCAAGAGACATTATGCTATTGACTTAAGAGATTCTGTTGACTTTTCCCAGCTGTTTTTATTTATTTCTTTAAAATATTGCTACTGTGGATTTCATAATCACTCTTTCCTCTTGGCAATCCGACATTAATTTGTAATCTGTAAAAAAAAAAAGATCTAAGCAGAGATCAAACACAGGCAGTGTGTGAAGGAAATATTTGGGACTTTTGAGTAAAAAAACCTTGATATATATTATGTAACAAATAGCATTAAATTAAAGTTCAGATAAACAAAGATATCCTGAAATCTCAACATTCCCCAGGTCTTCTGAGATCCCCAGTTATAACTTAAATAAATACAGGAGCTTGGCTACGACTGTACACATTGCGTAGGGCTGGCCCCAGAGTTCTGGTTATTAGAGGTGGTTTAGTCCTGCCTTTCCGTCCTAATCTATATTTATTTAAAGATTTCATATGTTTCTGTAAACCTTAAGATAGACATGGTTGTGTTTTATCAAGTATTAGATAACTGCCTTTGCTAAGCCCAGAGCTGGACTGAACCAGAAAATTCAATGTGCCTGATTTATGCACTCACATTTTCCAATATAAAACTGCCGTCAAAGTAGGAGAAAACTACCTAAATGTCTTATTTACTTTTGTGTTTGGGACTAAAGATACGTGACTTTGTCATCAAAGGAGCTTGTGATGTTGAAGTGAAATGAATTTTGTGCCTAAAGTGCCTAGACAGTATACAAGATTTTCAAAAACAACCTGGAAAGTTTTAATTTCTTTCTTCTTTACTTGTGCTAAGGACAAGTGACTTAGCTATCAACGAAGCTTATTAGAATCCTGTAATATAATGAAAATGATATGCATTGTGCCCAATATGCCTTAGTTTTCATACTAATGACAACACATATGCTGTATTTCTTTCTTTGTTTTCTTTGTGTTTAGGATATAAACTGTCTTTCTGCCATCAGAAACTGTGAATAATGTATGAAACAAATAATAAAAAAAAAGGCAAAATGTGAATAGAAATAGGCTGTGCCGGAGACCCATATATTCTACTTGGGATGGGCTTGATTCACAGCCTGTCAAAGTCAGCACCAAGACTCCTGTGGAAATTAATGAGCTTTGATCAAGCCCTATAGTCACATATTTTGGTCCTAGATCCTTAAGTAATAAGAAAAGAAAGAACTTGTCAGTTGAAAATATTCTTTTCCTTTCTGTTGCTCTTCAGATGCCAAGTCTTCTCTTGACTGAAGCCTGAGTTTGTTGCAGCTTCCCACACTAGGCCCTGCTACTTGTGGAAGGTCTGGGTTTAAGGATATCACTTGTGATATTTAGATATGAGGTAGGGTAATTGAGCAGCTGGTATCAAATTTGCTGTTAAATTCAGGGGATTCTTGGTAGTTAAATGAGACACATTACCATCTAACTCTATGTTTATTAGACAGATGAGTATCTCTGTTCTGAGCTTTGATTCTTTGGTCCCTTGAGTCATCACCCAATTCATAGTTGACATTTAAAAATAATACTTCTTGCACAGGGGGCCAGCTTGTGTACACTGGGCCTGGAGAGCAACATGTCTGCTTTGAGCTCCCCCCCGCAGTTGTAACAAAGCTAATGAGTAACACATAGTAATGCCAGATCCTATGAATTAGTGATGAGTAATGGGCTTTTGGCTGAGATTGCATGATGACATGGGAACCTCCAGGCCTCTGAAAAATTTTGGCTCTGTCATAAGGAAAGCCTTTCATACTGCCTGCCTCCCAAGCTTGCCTGCTTCCTGAGGAAAGCAGCCAGTGAAGTCTGCTGTGGGAGGGCTTTCTCTTCTCTTTTAGCAACTTCATGCTTCTCAGAAGAAAAAGAAGAGCTGAAAAAACATGTTATGATAAGGCTTGTCCTCTTCTTTCCCCACTTTCCACATGCAGTAGGACAAGTAATTTGCTTCTTGCTATGTCTACTTGCTAGAAAAGGGAAAAAGAAAAAAAAAAAAAAGGATTAGTCTGTGGTGCTTATGCCCAGTGCACAAAAGATGACAAGATAAAAGGAAAAAAGTTTACAAAGAGCAAAATAGGGATGGTGTGCTGGCAAGAGCTGACAGAACACTGGGAACAGGAGGCTGAGAGAAAATTTGAGAGAAATATGAGCTTAGGGCAGAGTTTAAGAACTGGTTGTCTAGCTGTCTGAGTGCTGGGCAGATGAGGGTGCAAGAGGCACTAGGCTGACAGAGGAGACCAGGCTTGTGCAGGGCTGAGGGAGCTGAGGAAATGGAAGTACTTACTGAGAAGCTTAACAGAGTACAGGAAATGAGAGATCAGGTACTGTCAACTGCTTAAAATCACATCACTCATTTTCCATGTTTCTCCCTTTCACAATCCAGACAAAGGCAATTTGAAAAAAAGCCTACAGGTCGAAATTACCCAAGACTACTATTTTATTTATATTAAACAAAGCATAACAGCATCAAAGTACCATTTTTCTGTTTTCTGAGGAGGAATATCAAGACCTAGAGGATCTTTTGGAGATGTCATTAATGCAATATTTTGTTTCTGAGAAAAATACAAAAACTTTTTTTTTTTTTTAGTGGTTCTGTATGTTTACAGTTCTGTACATTTATTATTTTCCTTGTAAAATTGTTCAGACTCAAAAATGGGTTAGGTTGAGCCATTATCAGTCCATGAGCTTTCACTCAAGTCAAAGAAGCCTTCTGAGAAGTATGCTAAGATGAAGAGCATACTGCTAGGTGCTATACAAGGCTGACTGGACACTCCCATCAGTCTGGAAGTTCTATTTAGATCATAAGAAAAATAGTGCAAAGATAAATCTACTCCTGAAGCCATCCATACTATGGGATCACCTTAGGTCTCAGAGAAGTCCTATAAAGATTACTGAAAAATGTCAGAAAAGACATCAGTAGATGAAGTGTGTTGTCTCATAGGCCCCTTTTTTGTTAGAAAGACAAGCATTCTTTCAGAAACTGATATTTATGCCACCCAGGCAACAAATTAAAGCAGTAAAAACCGTTTTACTTAGGATATTGAATTTCATGAAGAAGTTGCTTACCTTCAAATGGTAATACACATGAAATCATCCTACATAGTCTCATTTATACATGAAATATATTTCACATTTGTAATGGAAAATGGAGGTGAAAAATACCACTGTGGATTTGTGCTTTATATGTACGACGAACTAAAATTTTTCATCTTCTTAAATATTCAGAAATAACTTCTTGTGTCCCACATTTGCAGAATCTCTAAGTAGCAGTGACAAAAATAGACAATTTTCTTTCTTTTTCATGGAAATTAAGGAATGAAAAGCTAACCAACTTTGCATTTTTTGTACTTGATTTGTTGCTTTTAAAACATAAAGATACAATTCAGTAACTCATAAAACTTCATTTTATCTCAATTTGACCAAAGTACTGACAATTGCAACAAAATATGCCTGGATAGCCAGTAGAAAAACAAGAGAACATAAAATAAAAACAACTTTCCCTAGGTATTTAGCAGCAGTGAACCATTCTAGTCCATTTGAAGATTGTGTACAAGAGCATTGCTCAAATGCGAAGTAAATAAAACACATCAGAGTAAATAAGCTGCATCTAATAAAAATGTTACTTAAAAATCTCTAGGAACCTAGTAAGAAAATCTTTTTAGACCATTCCTTTTCTCTCTAAACCAGTCTCTAGTCAGACATATATCTGCTTATGCTCTAATATCAGTGGTTTTCTTAAGCTGCTTGTAGGAAATTTCAGGTCAAATCTAGTATTTACATGAGACTGATTATATTGATAAAAATTATTGGACAACTTCTATAAGTGAAACCACTGGCAAAATGATGGTACTCATACTGCTGATTTGGCATTAGTTATGTGAATAAATGATTACAACAAAATGATAAGAAAGTGCACAGAAAGAGAGACCACTATCAAAAAGACATATGATAAAAAACATTTTCAAACTAATCACCTCTCTGCCTTAGACTGTCTGGATAGAATAAAGGTAAAAGTAGACTACATTTTTTCTTTTCTTTTTTTTTCCCCCAAGGAAAATGTTTGCCTGTATTTAACCATGAACAAATGATTGATTGAATACTAATGCACAGTCATACATGTAAATACGATTACTATGCAGAGCTTACAAATTTATGAAAAGAATGTTGCACAAATATTTATTACTCGATAAGTAATACAGAAGAGATATATATAATAAGTACAGACTCTTTTAAAACTTTACAGTCAGAGTTAGACCTACTAAAGTGTTAAAATTCATAAATGATGATAGGAATTGTGAGTCAAAATATGTTTGAAATCAGCCTGTATAGACCTTTTAATTACTGTCCTTAGTTTAAATAAACAAAGGCTGCAAGCTAAACTTTCATGTAGGGTAGGTATCTCAATATTTAGGTTAAATGCAGAACATTCCACCATAGGATGCAAAGTAGTAACTTTCCACTATGAAGCTTCAGTGGTGCCATATATCAAACATTGGTTATGTATATCTAATGTTTTTAGATCTCCATTGATTAATTCCTTATTTGAAATAGAGTGCAAGTGAATTGTTTCCTATGCTTGGGTGGCATGAGTGTTGACAAAAATTGGTAAGTTTTGCACTTTTTGGTGGACAGCATGTCCATCTCATTTGCAGTTACAAATGTGAACTTGATACACAAATATTTGAAACCATGCTGCAAGATGTCAAAATTCTTTATTGTCCCCTATTATAAGTGCAGTGAATGTATATTATAGATATTTTATATGAATACATAGAAAGATAAAAGAGTCAATAATTTATAAAAGAGTGAGACTAATATACAAAAAAGTCTGTTTCATTGGTAATTGTAAGCAATATATCTATGTTACAGAAGGCAGCATCTAAGTCATAACGGAAGTGGTGCATTGTTAAAAATAATCGATAACCCATCTATAACAGCACTTTAATTTTTATTTTAAAGTGAAAACTGTAAATTGTTTCTACTTAGCAAGCAAATATATACCCCATCTCCTGGTCCCCAGGTCACAAAAGAGGGTTATCCTGTCACCACCACTGATTTCTTAAAAGTGTGACATGTATTTAGTTGTCAGTTCCTATCAGCAGTATTCACAAATCAACATTACATCAGCAGCAAAGCACACCATTTTATGCTCTTTTTGAAGATAATTAGAGTTCCCTTTTGTTGCAAATAAGATGTAAAACAGCTATAACTGCTGGTGAATGTGATTAAAGTAACCTCTATAGAACCCCATTATTCTAGACAGATTCCTTCAGATGCATAATTTCTCCATTTTAAGAAAACATAATGCATGCATATAAAATTCAAATTGTCGAGACACCTCTAACAAAAATTAGTTGTCTATTAAGGCATTCTTAGTAGCTGGTTAACATGTAAAACTCTTTAAGTGTATTTTAAAATAATCATGAAATAATAGTACATGTCATTAAAAGTAAACATTTTACAGTGAGAGGTTTGTTCAGACGAGCTGTGTATTAAACTTTTTCTTACAAAACTCCCATTAAAAGCGTATGAAGAATATACCACATTCTCATGCCTCTATCAGCTAGAACATCCCCCTTCCCCAGCTTCATAATCATGCATCACTCACTATGCATAGACAAATTAGAGAACGCCCTCTTTTTTCAGCCCATAAATTATAGCTGAAATGTCCTCATTAGACCTCATCTAATATTACAAAAATTTTGTTCATAGAAAAAGCATTTATCGACTGTTGGACAACATACATAACTTATTTATTTGGCAAATATGGTCTGATCATTTACAGAGAGCTGAATAGTGGAAAGATTGCCCAGGAATAATTTCTTTTTAACAAGCGATAGGAAAAAATTGATGAAATAAACCAGTGAATTAGTCCCAAAGTTCTCACTATAACCCTACTTGCCAATTTCAAAAGGTATTTAAAAAAAAAATCTAAACATGGCTTTCAAGTAAGAAATTGTGATTTTATAGCTTAGAAAGGGAAACTCCAACAAATTATTGTAAAACATGTAGATGATGTTGCTAAATGTCCAGTATATTATTGTTCTTTAGCAGAAAATGTCAAATTTCTCCTTAATAGAGCTTAGTGCATACTTTGATCTGTGGTGTCAAGACTAGGTATTGGGCCCAGTTCCCAGATAGTGCAGGGCACTTAAGGGCAGCTGTCGAGCAATCTGATTTCAGATTTGGATGGATAGTTTGTCTGTAACCATACAAGGGCAATTTGCACTGTAGTTCCCAGAATTAGGTCCTTGATGATAGTTGATGATGGTTTTACCTTTGAATTATGTAACAGATAATAGTTCATTTGGATTTTCGAAAGACAATAAACTACAATGAAAAATTAGGCAAAGATTGCCAATAGAGTGACCATTACTTGTGTTGAATAGTTATAATTATAAAATCAAATGCTGGTTTGCTCTGTTGGGCACCTCAGCATCTAAAGGAAATGTTATTAAAGAAACTTACAAATGAATAATCATTCCCAACAACTCACAGCAGCACTCACAGCATGAAAGTGTAAGAAATAGGAAAAGTTTTCAAGGAGGGAACTGATTAGGGTGAGGATGATTCTCTGTCAGAAGAATGTATTGTGCATGGATCCTCTAGAGAAAAAATTTTCACCTGGAAAGAAACAGCATTATGAACACTACAGAACTGTAGATTGCAGGACGCTGATCTTATTAAGAACCAATGCTAATTTGCACACTGTCTCCCGCTGAACTAGAAGCAAGTTTACCACTGGGTTTGTTAATTTACGCAGGACACCATTATCTTTGGTTGGACTTAATGTATCAGAGTAGAGGTCATTAACTGCTGGGTTCATGATTATCTAACATGAATTACAGACAGTATCACAAAAATACATTTGTTCTGAAGCTTCATTTCTCCTTACGTGATTTTTTCCCTATTGGTGTTTAATTCCATTTTTGAAACCCTAGGCAATGTGTATTACACAAAGACACAGTCATGTTTTTTCTTGGCTTTGGTGTATTTTTTTTATTGTTTTGTGGGTTTTTTTGTTTTGTTTTTCTTTATTAGCCATTCACAAAAGTAATGCAATTTTAAATAAAAATAAGGTGCAGTAGTATGTATTTTGCATTTAGTAGAAGTAATACACAGTCTGAGTCTTTCAACTCACAATAGTAGACATAATTACAATGTAAGCTCTAAGCTCCCCATTATACATAAATCAATGCTTTAGGTAGCTCAGTATTGGGGAAATAAATGGATAAAACTCTACCCTAAATGTTATACCATGGATTAATCTGAACTTCCCACTGGACTTTTGAAGATTATCCTTCACCCTAAAATGTTGCTGGAGAAAGAGACTATAGATTGTCATTGGAATACTGTTTTTAATTATAGCTCCATAAAATCATACACCCACGAGAAACCAGGAATTTGGAGTTAAACTTGAAAACATAATTAATACAAATAATTGTGTTTTCTGGTTAAGTAAACACATTTTCATAAAGATCTATGCTCATTCTATTTTACTTAAATGGAACCAACCATCTACAAATTCTGTTACAATTTTTAGATCTGTACGAGCACATTCCTAGTAGCAGGGAACACTTTTGTGTCAGCATGATATCTTTAGAAAGAGGTGAATTTTCATTTATTTAATGCAAATATTCATACAAGGTAAACTGCTTAGGCATATGTGGAGTGTGTTTTCATGGAAACTTTGTAGCAACAGGAAAATAATACATCATAATTGTACAATACATGGAATGCTGCAGTTTCAAAATTACTCATGCTATGGTGCAGTGACTAAAAAAGAATATGGGAAGATTGAGATACTACTATTTGCTGGGTTTTGAGCTGCTTTGCTAACAAATGATTCATTCTAGTTTCATGTGTATTTTAGGAATATATCTTTTCTTTTACTAGAAAATATCAATGTGGAAGATATACTGGATGTCTGAATACTGTTAAAGCTCTGGATACTGAAAGTTGTTCACATTGTTATTAGAGCTCGGTGCGCTACTTCATCTATGCAAATTATATGCAGCAGCTCATTTTTTAAAAAAGAAATTTAGCCCCTTTTCAGTTCACAAATTTTATATAAATAGGGGTTTTGTGGTTTTGAAGTGATTTTTATTCCAAGATTTTTTCTTTTTTTATGCAAACAGTATAAGTCTTATGGTCTGTCATGAATTGCTACCACGACTACAGTTTTGATTATTTCTGCGTATTGTTATTCACTCGATCTTACTGGTTACTTGAATAACATGGTATTTTTTTTTTCCTTCTATCTGAATGGTTGAAATATTCATGAGGAAGAGAATGTCTTGAAAAGTTGAGTGTGGTAAAGTACATGTGTGCAGGTGTTTGTGTACTCATCCTGAGAAACAAAGAACATCTTGTTAAGAGTAGTTGTGAAGAGTAAATAAAGAGTTTGTATATTTATCAAACTATTTGTGGCTCAACTTACTTCTAGAATTACTAGAATTCTGTTTTTAACTGATATAACTTTGATGTACATATTTCGGTACCATTCTGTGGGTCATAGGCAGTATAAAACCTATTATTTTGTTAGGGTATGACCACAGAAAGCCACAGCATTTAGGAAGAGATTATTCCCACTGCTAAAATGGTCTCTATAGCACTGTGACCATGTATAGTAACTGTAAAGTTCCCTAAGTAGAGAAGTAGATCAGGAGGATTTCTGTTTCCTGAAACCTCTCAAATTCTTTAATTTTTCAGTATAGGGATGTGTTAGGTTAAGGAGCATGTATAAACTCCTGCAGCCTTTGTTAGAAACTCTACTAAGTATAAAAAATAATTCACTGATGTCCTTAGATATCTCTCCAGGTAATGGACATTATGGATATCTCAAATAGAGATTAATGACTGCAAAGATTGTTAACTGCTAGCTGGGGACAATGTCTTGTCCTTTTATTGACATGAAAACTGTACTTTCTTGCTTCAAGAAAACATTGCTCTTAATGAGGGTGGGGAAAAAAATAAAAAAAGACTGTATTCTTTATTTCATAAATTTTTTACAAGATTTTTTCAAATAAACGATTCCTATACGTCATTTACATGGACCATTTCAAGACCAGTATCCTCCATATAAGATAAACAAAAATAAAACCCAGCTAATTATGTCTGTACAGCATTTTTAATGTTTTAAAATGTCATATGCAGTTTTGGATAAATTCTTAATACAAACTTATGCTCCAAATAATGAGTTAAATTAAAAAAAAAATCCATCACCATCAACATTCAAAAATTTACTGGAGATAAAGACATTTTGCTAGCATGTGGTGCTTAGGTAGGATTCCATTTGCCTTAATCCCTTTGGGATGTCATCCCCACATTTTGGTTCTTCACTTTGCCTTACAAAGATGGTCCCCATGCAGCTGCCTTCAGTCCAACTAACCTTCACAGCTACCACCCCACCTCTTTCCTCTTACAGATCTCTTCCTGTCCCCTGTAACTTTTATACCAAATCATATTCCTTCTTCTAATGGAACTCTTGGCTCAAGTCCTTTAACATTAAAAATCTCTATATGAGACAACACTGGAGAAAACAAGGGAGACTGCTGTATTTGTATAGTTGGCTTGCTAAAGATTGTGGAATACTAGATGTTAACAAGGCTACCAACAAAAGAAAAGCAGTGAATGGAGGTAATGGTGCACCAGACATTATACCATATGGATAAAGATGAGACTAAAGAAGAAAAAAGTCAAGCCTGAGTTGTTTATATTGAAAGTTATTACTTGGACTTCTTTTTACTTTTGAAACAGTTCAGGTGGAGAAAGAAAGGGATGTAAGAAAGAATAGAAGAAGGGCTTTTCATACCCTTGGAGCTCAGCCAGATACTTAGTATTTGCATGTATCCATTGGCTCAAGCAGTCTCTATTTTATGACAATAAATTTTCTACTATTTAAAAAGAAATTCAGAAGCCCCAGATATGTCCTTTTCTAGAGAGAGAGGGAATTCTTAGACTCTAGTAC
>JBCJKH010013618.1:0-11532 GCA_039877255.1 Loriculus beryllinus | reverse complement strand
TGTTTACCCTGACCAAGGACTTTGTGAGTCTCATGCTCTGTCAGGGAGGAGAGGAAGCTGGGAGGAAGCAAAGACAGGACACCTGACCCAAACTAGCCAAAGAAGTATTCCATACCACAGCACATCATGCCCAGTATTTAAACTGGGGGCAGTTACCTGGAAGGGTTAGATCACTGCTCGGGTTGGGCTGGGTATCAGTCGGCAGCTGTATTCTCTTCCCTTGTTATTTCCCTTATTATTATTATAGGTGGTAGCATGGTGGTAGCAGTAGTGGGTTTGTGTTATACCTTAGTTACTGGACTGTTGTTATCTCAACCCGTGGGATTTACATTCTTATCAGCGCTGGGCTTAAACCACGACAATACCACAGGCCTCTGGTTAACCCATTCATTGGGGTAGACAAGTATATGCTCTACAAGTCACTGTAAAACTTAAAAAAAAAAAACAATTAAACAAAAACCACCTCAAAAGTAAGTTTCCTTATATCCTTTTTCATTAACTTTAGAAATCACTTGTTTTAAGCAAATATTTCACTATGGTATTTATTAAAATGGTGAACACCTCATGCAAAAAAAAGCTCTACATTCATAAAATGCCTCAAACTAGATATGAGATACTACCAAGTTATTAGGGATTTATTCTTGCAGGAACATCAGGAAAAATTATAGCTTATCTCCCTGATAACAAAATTATGAACAGATAAGTTCATTCAGACCTGCACATTTTGAACTTGACACAAACCCAGGTGAAGCTGCATCTACAGTTGGTGTGTTCTGCAGAAAGTTACTGTGGTGATTTTCAGTCCTACTGTTTGCCATTGCAAAAGCTACAAACCAATCTTTAAACCAAAACTTCTGACATTATGGCTCAAATAGGAGTTCAATATTCATAATCTCTTCCATACGTTCAACTTGCTCCCTACTAGTGAGAATCAACTGCAGTTGTAATTAAAAACAGAGAGATGTAAAATATATGTGCTCATCATGAAAGAAGAAAAAAAATGGGGATACAAATAAAGAAGGAATGATCTAACTTTTGTTTACAAAGCAGTTAAGATCCAAAAAGTCAAGAAAGGTCGATTGAAGGTATTGCTTATTTTCTGCATCACATCTTAGTCAACATCATACAAAGTAAGAGAATTTATAATTCCAGTATACATCAAGTGGGATCACAACTGGGCCAAAGCATCCGGTAACAAGTACAAGTACAGGAATGTTGAATACGTGCTACAGATAAGATGGAAAGTAATCCATCTGGCAGATGTTTTCTGAATAGCACAGCACACAGGATTAAGAAGTGTTCTGGTCTCAGCTCAAATTATTTTTTGGGTGCTTTTAGAGAAGCAGATTATTTTAATTAAGAAATCATTTCCAGTCTTTCAAGAAAGATAAGAGTATACCAAACAAATAATGGCAATGCCTCACAAAAATCTTACAGCAATAGGCTGTGTTCAAAAAACACATTACAGAATATGGGGACACTAACGATTTTGAATGATGGCTATATACCCATGTATGTTGGCTTTTGTATTTTATATCAGGTAAACTGAAAGGAACCGCATGAACAAAATAAATTTCTAGTGTTCAAATTTTTCAAAACTGATATGGCATTTCCTAGCAGGGATATGGTTACTTCACATAAATCTGACAAGTTCTGCGATCAGAAACCTGAATTAAAAAGAATGAGAGTCTAGCAACAGGCAAGCAATGAAGTCTTCAGACAAAAAATTATAGTGTTTACATTTATATACTTAAAAAGAAAAAAAAAAAAATCACTAGAAGCCACAATGGCTAATTTAAGAAAGCATGAAACATTCACCTGATTCATTTATTAGTTCAAAGTATAACTGCCTCCCTCAAAAACTAGCACCATCAGCAAATGTTCTACAAAGTGGTCCAAAACTATCTCATCCACAGTCTATTTCAAGAATGAGGTTTTGCAAACCTGGAGAAAAAATACGGAATAAAACGCTGCCACAATCTGAAGTACCAAACTTATTTTCAGATTTGCCAGATTTTTGGTGAGTGGTGTGACTGAGCAAATAAGATTCAAAGTTTAAACTGACTAACAAATGAAATGTCTTGTTTGGAAACTAACAGTCTGAAGCTACAGGATCAGGACGCAAAACTTGTGATGTGTTTCCACATTTCCTATACTTAAAGCATAGTGACATTTATTTTTGCTTACTTCTATTTTGCTACGGAAACCACCAAAGAATGCAAACAACTTCATGATTAGCACACACAGAACAACTGCACAGCTACTGTATGGTTAAAGAGCCAAATGAGCTACAAAAATAAATTCAGAAGCTGTTCAAGAGTAAACACTCTTTCTTAAGCCTTGATTCTAAATGTTACATCTGAAAAAATAACTTTAAAACCCTGGCTACAGGACCTTTCACAGTATTTACTTACAGTTTTGTAAATCCATACATATATACACTAATCCATAAACATAATTATTGTGAAGAATGTCATAAATATCTTATGATACACTTCTTTACTAGAAGTAAGTTCTTCCTACTTGCTCAATATAAAACCACACTGGTCAGTAACAAGTTTCTGGATTACAGGTAAATTAGGCCTGAAAACCCCAACTAATTATTCTGGAAACCATTTAAATTATTATCAGGATTCCATAGTCTTCAACAAGCAAGGTCTAAATTCTTAGGCTGTGTTACTATAGAAATAGATCAATAAATCCCAATACTAAGCAGCTGTGCATTTCAGATTAAGTTATTTACCAAACTTGCCCATATTTTCCTGGATATTCCTCTTTCTCTTAACCTTTAAAGGTGAAAAAATGGGAGAGGGAAAAAATTTTCTAAAACCAGTTAAATCCCAGAGTCCAGCACAACTACAGTATTCAGAGTTCAGCATGATTAAAATATAGTCATTATTACATTATCACAAATCATAAAGTTTCAATTTCATTTGAGGATGAAAAGATAAGTCATTAGCTACTATGCAAACATGGAAATGTGGTTCTGGTTATTTCACATTTCTTTTGTGAACCTCCTCAGGCACATCAGGCTAAGCCCAGTGCCTCAGCTGTTATGTGCGTATTGCTATTATCCCATGTCTGAAATTTAACAGCTGAGAAGCTGTAAACTATATAGCGCAGCAATAGCAGTGGCAGAAGGATAAATTTAAATGTCCATTTCTAGGAGAAACTTGTGAAAGAGAGCTATGCTGGAAAAGTCCAATTGAGGAACAACCACACTGCGACAACCTACTCATCAGAAAAAATTTTAAGGTACAGACAATTAAAGTATTTCAGAGGCTTTACAAACAAGGGGGAAAAATGCAACAATTTGATTGCACAAAGCAAACAGGAAAAGAGATTAAGATGAACATTACGAATGCCTTCCTGTGCTATTTTTTATTTTAGTTTTAGTCTCAGTGTACGCTGAAAGACTAAACACATTAATCCATCTCCTTCTGTTCTGCAACCTCTTCCTGCTTCTTCCACTAGAAATCATTAACTAGTGCTAGGCCAAATCTAATCAAGATTTTCTGGGAAATCAGAAGTCAGTAATTAGAAATGTTACAAATGTACATCACTGTGATTATATTAATTGAATATGTGCAGATATATATTAATTGTCTTGCAAACAATTGCAACCACCTGCATAAAGACAGAATGAAGACTTGATACCATAATACAGACATTTGGTTCAAGAAAACCCCACAAAACTAAATCATGAAACCTCTTAGTATGACCTTGGGTTTCTTAATTCACTGATTTACAGCGATTAGAGATGCAGTAACCTCAGCCAAATTATTTCAAAACCAGTCATTCTCCTGTATTATTGTCAAAAACCAAAAATACTACATTGGTTTTGTGTTAGTCCAGAGTTGGGCTCAGAATGTTTTCATAGAGTTGGTGGGAAACAAATTTGATAGTAATGAGGTGGTGAAACGAACAGATTGGTCACACATCCTTTTGGATGTTCAGAATGGGAAATGCAGAAGGATTTGATATTAGAACTGAGATACCTATAGCTTCGTGATGAGTTCTACATCCTTATCTTTTCTTCCTTAGGAAATTACTCTGGAAATAAGCCAAGCAAAATCAAAGAACAATTCCATATATGGAAGAAGTGGCAAAATCAGACTCTTCTAGGAAGAATAATGGAAGGATTTTCCAGGCAACAAGCTCTTCTATGACAAGGGCTCTAATTATGGGTACCTGCAGTATTAAACAGAAGAAAGAATTCTAGGTCAGGTGGACGCTAAACAAGTTACTGTATCACACCTGATCACATCCTACTACTACAAGACCAAAAATGCAGCTTCCTCTTTTTAAAAACACTGATTCAACACCACTCTGGGGGCTTAAATAACACATCTAATTCCACCACCAAGCCCCGTTTTTTGACATTTAGCTTGTACTGAAAAGCTTTAATGTATATAGCATTATCTATAGCACTGGTTTCAAGCGAGGGCAGGTTTCAGGTGTCCTTTCAGAGCTAGCATAGCAGTATGTAGACACAAGTTCCAAACTGTGCTAATTTGTCACAGACACAGCAGCATGCCAGTGTCTAATTCAGATCAGACTGTCTGTACCACACAGACATCGGGAAGTGAAACCATTGCTTCTGTTGAAAAACTTAAGTACTACAGGAATACAAAAAAACCCAGAAAAGTCCCTGGCCTTAGAACTTTACAGACCCAACGGATGCCTACTATGATTGAAAAGCTCAAAATAAGCAAAGACTGAGGCAGTCTCTCTTATTCACCTGGACTGTTCTGCAGCATCACACTGCAGAAATACATCACAGTGCTATTTGTTCCAAAGAGGATAAATTTAAAGCCACTCCTTCAAGAAGACATATAGCACAAGAACAAATAATACAGAACTAAATGAAGTTTTTCAGTGTTAGCTTTGTTGCTTTACCTTTTTTTCAATTTGCTAAATATAAAAGTAACTTTTTTCCAGGAGTGTCCAGGGACGACACTCTTCACAGTGCTGGGTTCTCAAGTTACCCATGTACATTTGATAGCATGGATCATTTTTCAAGCTACTACTTATGAAAAAAAGATTCAATTACATTTTTTCCCTGTATGATGAAAAATGAGCTACAAGCAGCAAATCCCTACTCTCATTACTGAAACGTGCATTTTGAAAACAGGCAACACATGTACAAGTAGGATTGCTGATGGTGGTTGATGACTGTTGGTGATACCAAAGCATAAGAATGCTATAGCTAGCTAAATAATATTTCAAGCAAAATGTAACAAATATTATTATAAAATACAATAGAAAAATGAGGCACGATTCAAGGTATGATATCTACAAATTGCTTTATTTCTTGCATAAAATAAACCTGTCAGTCTGCGAGTAACAGCACCATGTTCTTTCCTAAAGATGCTAGCTAGTTAAGTCCCACTGAACTTGCAGAAAAACACATGAACCCATTGAGGACTCAGCAGGAAATGATAACTCATGGAAGTCCATGACATATACCAATATTTTGCAACATCTTTAGGAAGCCAGTTTCCACACTCCTGAACATCACGTAATACAGCCCACCTGAGCTAGCTTTCAGGGCAGCCTTCAAAATATCAGGTACAAAGCCTATGACAGCAAGGATTCATTTATTTTGTCCAGCATACTTTTCCTAACAAAGGAAAGACTGCAGAAAACATGCAGTGTAACTGAGAGCTTTGCCCTGTTTAGCATTTCTTCATGGAAGCATTCAGAACAGTTTAGTGTTAAGAGGTACCTTAATTTTTCAGGGTGAAAGGGATGCTGTTTTGTTTCTTATTTCTTGTCACTAAGAATGCAGGAACACAGAAAAGATTTGCAAATGGAATATTCAAAAGCATTTAAGCAGAATTTCACCAATCAGACACATTAGAAAATCCCATGTAGAGTGTGCTGATAGAATGACTAAATGAATACTATCTCAACTGGCCTACTCACAATACTTACACAAGAAATTTAAACATTAACATAAAGACCAACAACTCCGTGACAGATCTGCAAAAGTTTTAAAGTAAATTCCTGTCAACAGTGCAATAGCAAAGCACAACAAAAGCATCATATCTCCCGCTGTTATCTCTGGCATTTTAGGTTAATGTTCCACTACAACAGGTGACAAATTTTACTCATTTGACAGATTTTAATATTGGGATTATTCTTCTCCAGTTCTTCTACACTTACAAGATAATTCTACAAAGAGCTGAATTTCCCACTTGCCTTCGCTCTTCAATACTTTCTAAGTTTTTAAAGGATGTGAATTCCTTTTGATATTACTATGGTAAGATGCCAGAAATTTGACATGAGACATGCGCCAAAAATTAACTTTTCAGAAGCTATTCCAGACCATCTGGAGAAGATGCATTTCAAGTACAAAATAATTAATACCACCTTCACTAAAACACTAGGCATACAGTAGTCTGGCCTTTCCTTTGTGCAATTAAAAGCTTTGAAAGTAACAGATTGCTCAGACCAGATTATGAATCACTCATAAAATAATTCTATTGGGTTTTTTCACACTATTAGGTTTGGGGTTTTTTTCTTAAACATAGTAGTGCTGTCTTTCTTCAAGTTGCTGATTACAACTTTAAATGCACAACTGTGGTCTAAAAATTCACTTTCAGGAAAAGCAAAAATAAAACTCCTGATCTCATCCAATGTGAAATCATAACTAAATCAAGTAATGTGTTCATGGTCTTTACATGGAATTCTAAAAACACTGAAAGTGCAGATGGAAACCATAAGTAACTTCAACAGACAGAAAAATTCCTCCTTATCTCATGTTTTGTGACTTGGATTGGAAATGACCGTACTTCAGATCTGCAACAGATAAAGATTGGGGGGTAGAAGAAGGTATATGCAGCCACCTGCACAATGCTTACCACTCTTAAAAGTATACACAATGCCTGTGTTTCTAAGCAGACACATCAGCTTCAAGGTATGTTTTATAAACACAAGCCTATTGTGTTGCCTCAATGAAATGCTGTGATTCATAAACTCCTTATAAAATGTCCATTAGCAGCTTACAGAAATTCACTAATGCTGCACAAAACTTCACAGCACCTCAAAAGTAATATGCTTTTTAAATTACAAGGAGGCATTCCCATCTCCACAATGTACAAACTTGACACTGCAAAGTAAGGTTCAAAACATGTTTGCCTACATTTCTGAAGGAAACCATACAGCTTAGTAACCAAAAAACAAAGTTCTGTTTCATTTATTATGATCATTTATGAACTGACTTAAAATCTAAACAATCATGAATTCTGGAAACAATCAGTAGCCTTAGAAATGACTTCTTAACAATATTAAATACCAAGCAGGAGAGCTTAACAGTTTCATTAATCCAGTAAAATAAGAAGCTGCAAAATAAGAACACAGGTTGAATTATTGTTAACAAATAGTCCACAAATAATCTAATGGGTTCTCCAAAGACCATTACAATAAAGATAATGTAAATCAACTATTAATTATTTCAACTAACAGCAGATCATCACCTCCATCCCTCCCAAGTCAGCAACAAATAATTGTTTAAAGAACCTATTCCCAGAACAAAATATGAATGAATATCAAATAACTTGAGTGAGACATGTAAATTCTTTCTATACATGTGCAGTATTTTGTTACCAAGGAAGAAGAGAAAGACACACTCAGGCTCAGCTGCGGCTATTCTCTGGGCTGCAGTCTTTACTGCATCCAAGCACTGAAACTATGCCTTCCTTCTCAAATTCAGTTCATCTTCCAATCTTAACTTCTGTGTGATTTCCCAGTGCCGACATTTCCTTTTTTGAAAGCAAGATTACACCAGGAAGAGAAGATGTGAAGGGTTCAAATAAGAATCTTTTTTTGACTTGTTTCTGGGGAACATTTTGAAGCATTAGCTAGACAACTCTTTCACATGCTGACTAATGCCCTCCCCTCCTGATAAAGAGTGTCACATAGTGTCATCTGTTCAGAGCACTACTACAAAAGCAAACAAACACACAAAAGTACTGGTCAGTGGTTTCAAATTCATCTTTTTACACCCAGCATTCTCTTTTATCCCAAAGAATATAAAACTCCAGCAGAAGAAATGAGCTGATCAAATGTCCCTCTCCATCATACCCTGCTCAACTGTTATCTCTTTTGAGGCACAAGTCTTTGGAAATATTCAAGGCAGAAGGCATTACTTTGCCATGTGCTTATACAGCACCTAGTACAACAGACTCTGAAATTAATGCTTTTGGGTCCTATTCCAACCCAATGAATACATCAGTTGCTAAATCATCAACTGTAATTCGAAGGAAAAAAAAATGTTTTAAATCACTTTTTCCAACATGTGGTCCCAGATTTTTGGGATTAAGGGTTACTGAGCTGAGAACTGCCTCATAAAAAGCACCTTCTCTGGGGCGATGCATAATGGCAGGGCACAGCTCCATCCATCCAGGATCCTTGTCCAAAGAGATTTTGCTGCCCTCATGTGGCCTGTGAAGATTTTAAGCTCTCAAAGTCACACACCCCACCACCGCAACGGCCAAACCGCTAAGAAAAGATTCCACTCTACCAGTTCAGACTTTTTTCTTGAAAGACTGATTGCACAGATCAACATCACACTTTGAAGAAAGTAAAAAAGCCAAAGAGCTGTTGGTAACGAAAGCCTCCTGATGCCTCTGCCTGAAAGGCCTGCTTAGGCTTTGTAGCAGAAACAGAGAGATCAGTCATGCTCACAGTTCAGCTGACAAACTTAAAACTCAGCTGTCCTTCAGTTATAATGTGTAGAAAACATGAATGCAAGTGACCTATAAAAGTAATGCAAAGAAAGAGAAAAAACTTAACTTTAGATCCTTCTGTTGATTATGCTACATAGCTATATGAATTATGAATCCCTGTACACTTAGCTACAGCAAATGAATGACACTCAAAACAGCTAAAGGACGCAAGCTGTACGGTGGTTACATTCTATCATCAATGTAGCTGGGATTTAAACCTAGTGACAAAACTTGAAAAACAATCTTGAAATAAGCAGTAAAGATATTTTACACCAAGAAAAAACAGAACACTGAAAGAGATTAAGCATCTCTTTTAAAGACAATGCTGGTGCTACAAAAGAACAGTTTAAATTGTACAGTAACTGGACTACTAAGATACTGGCATATTCTGGAAAAAAAAAAATGAAGACTGATGTCATCAACAATTTAATATTTTATGCAATAGCATATTGATCATATTTACAGACAAAGAAAGGCATTAACTCCCCCTCTTCCTTATATTCCAAAAGTGACCATATCATTATAAAAGCATGCTGAAAATCAGATACATAAATTTAAAACTGGACAAGGTATAAGAATGAATCTGCTGTAAGTTCAAACACTATATACAGTCTGTAGTAAAGCTCACATCTGCTAGTGCAAAGAGTGAAATTCCTGAAACAGGACTTCAGTTCTTCCTCGTAAGTGCAGACATAAAGTCTATTTTGACTTATTCAGAAGCAAGCAAGCCAAAATAAATGGAATATGAACAAAAAAGCCAGCATTCCTCCATCTAATTATCTTTTATATATTTTTGCTGAAGCTCTAGAAGAGGCAGATTTTCCTGACAACTACTTATCCAGCTGCCATGAGGACTTTCTAAGGGCCAGCATTGCACACATGGTTGGTATCTCTGTAATTCAGATTGGAGAGCATATATTAAAAAATGGCAACACTATAAACAGGACATGCCCTTCCCAAAACCTTGTGTAAAAAATTACCTGTACATCCATGCTATGAAGTACTTAGCAGAAATTCGTTCTCTAAACATCGGCTTAAGAGATAAATAATACAACTTTGGGGCTCTGTTATTCCATTAAAAAGGAACACAGAAATATTAAAAAAAGGGAAAAGAAACAAGTAAACTCTACTACAATGATATCAGGAGGAGAAGAAAGACCAAATAGCTTAAAAGAAACAAAGGCCAGAGTTACTTAGCAAGCTATTGAACATTCATTAAGGATTCCTCAGGAATACATAGAAAATTAATTTAACACTCCTGTTGAAAAACAAACCAACCTGCTAGTTGTCTATGACTTAGGGGTTCTGGTTTTTATGTCCTTCTGTTTGTGTGATAACTTTAGTGACAAAAGGAAAAAACCCACACTCTAATGAATAAAACCACTTTTTCTATCTAGGGCAGATATTCTATCTACATGTAGCCAACTTAAACCAGTGACTGTCAAATGCAGACACTTGGTAAAAGTTCAGTGATTAATCAAGAACATACTTTAATTTAACTGTCAGAACTAAGACTACTTGTAAATTTACAAAAAAATCATGAAGAATTGCCTCCAGTTCCCACTTCATAAATCCCTAACACATTTCCACTGGCAAATTGCAGCATTTAACTTTAATTCTGTAGATATGCTCAGTAAACAAACACAAACCACAGTGGGACTAAAAAAAAAGCCTCCACTGAACTTTATATACTGCACTCTATTAAACAAATCTCAGAAGCCTAATACACTCACAATTAACCAGGTCTTGTGAATTTTAAAACCACACCTCTAGGGATTAAACTTCAACAAAAACTGAACTGTTACAGGCATATTCATATGACAGGCTAAGGCTTCAGTAATTCTCTGAGGATTTACACCTACTGTACAAGCGAGGCCCAAAAATAAAGGTGGTACTTTTCAGTATCATTATAAGCCCCACAGAAAATCCATCAATCACCCCAACCATAATAATTTCTTACAGAACAGGCCAAACACCAACGAGAATGTGTTCTAACTGAACCAAAACACAGCTGTTAGAACCTGATATTATTCTTTATAGTATGATTTTCAATAAGATGCACTAACAACTGTTTGTATTTCATTGCAGATTTTGAATATTTCAGAGGTTAAGCATGTTATTCAGATCAAAACTTCAGTTTAAAAATACAACAGCCTTTGAGCAAGCATAAATAAACTGAACTTGTATGCCTCATAATGCAGTTGCATTGTTTCAATAAGGCATACAAACCTTCTACATTTCCAGAAGTGTTTGTTTCAGTAGCACATTGTACTTAAAAATCATCATTACACACTAATTTAACTTATTCATATAATAGCTTTGCCTTCTGTCTCCAAACAGGCATCTTAAAAATATAAAATACTGCATGCCCTTCTCTTGCTTAGTTTGGTAAATAAAGCCAATCACAGACAAAAAAATTGAGGGAGAGCACAGTAATAATAGGAATAGGAACGGTGTAAATTGCCATGGAAGAGTTCTCTGGTTTGTTGGCATGTATAATTCATTATTTCCAGCTACACATAAAGCATTTTTGTTTAAATATTGCACCCAAGCCCCCATCAAAATTGTCTTCAGTCCAACTACACAATGCTATATCCCAGGACAGTCAACTGATGCAAAGAACTCACATTTGTAAAGAAAATCTAGAATTTGCAAGAATCCTCCTTTAAAGAGAAGCCACATAAAAGAAGAGTGAAATTGCAATTACACTTATAACTCTCACCTATCAATATTGCCTACACTCAAGCCATGAGCATTTCCCCTTTTCCTTTGTTAATGAAAATTATTTCTTATACTTTCA
>JBCJKH010013611.1:14885-25903 GCA_039877255.1 Loriculus beryllinus | reverse complement strand
AACCTTACTAAGCAGGTTCCTGAAGAGGCCAAAGTCTGCTCTCTTGAAGTCCAGGGCAGTGAGTTTGCTGCATGCTCTTCTCACTGTCCTGAGGATCTTGAACTTGACCATCTCGTGATCACTGCATCCAAGGCTGCCCTGTTGTGTCACATTTCCAACGAGCCCTTCCCTGTTGGTGAGCACGAGATCAAGCATGGCACCTCTCCTTGTTGGCTCCTCTATTACTTGCAGAAGGAAGTTGTCTTCCACACAATCGAAGTGCCTCCTGGATTGCTTGTGCCGGGCTGTACCATCCCTCCAACTGATACCAGGGTGGTTGAAGTTCCCCACGAGAACAAGGGCCTGCGAGCGTGAGGCTGTTCCTATCTGTCTATAGAGTGCTTCATCCACAGAGTGCTCTTGATCAGGCGGTCTGTAACAGATCCCCACAGTAATGTCCCCCACAGCTGTTCTCCCTTTATCCCTGACCCACAAATTCTCTGTTGACTGATCACCTGTCCCCAGACAAAGTTCCATGTTCTCCAGCTTAACCCTAAGATAAATAGAAACTCTCTCTCTCCATCTGCCGGGCCTCATTCCTAAAGAGCCTGTAACCTTCCATTCCAACACTCCAGTCACAGGGGCCATCCCACCATGTTTCTGTGATACCTATTGCATCATATCCCTTTAGACGTGCACACATTTCTAATTCTTATTATTGGTTCCCCATGTTATGGGCGTTTGTATAGAGGCATGTGAGCCAAGCTCCAAATGAAGCCAGCTCATTGGCTGTAGTGGCTGGAATATCTTTACATTGCTCAAAGCATTTATTATAGGTTCACCTCTGGTTTTGAATTATAAGAAAATATCAGGAGAAAAAGAAAATCTTGTATTCACCTCACCAATTTTCCAAAGCTAACAGATATGTTGTTAGATGTGAAAATCATAAAATCCTTTGCCCTGTTGTAAAAAAAGAAAAGAGAAAAGTGAGAAAATTCTTACTTAATATCAATTTTTGGAGAATAATATGTTAAAAGAATTGTATTATATCCATAATAGACCTAGTCAAACACTCAGAGGAAAAGTCAATGAATAATTTACTCAATGAAAATTGACAAAATTCACTGAACAGCAATCAGCTGTAAAAAAAAATTCTTAAAAGATATAGAGAAATATTTCAGGATGTTACAGCTTTGTCTTTTATCCTGCTTTAGCTTAAAAATGCTGAGTTTAACCAAACTCAAATATTGAGGATAACTTTTCAAATCTTCTCTGAGTTTGACTTTTCTTTTTCATATATTCTCCAGAAATTTTTGAAGTTTAAGAACCAAAGAAGTATGTAATCCTCCAGAATCCATCTTCAACTTTATAATATGTAATGTAATAATTTCCTTATTGGAAATATAGTCCTGATTTTTTTTTTTTTATTAATAACAAATGAGCACAATAATGCATTTTTAGATGCTTAGTTAATACAGATCTTCGTATCCTCTTCATGCATGAGGAATCCTTGCATTCCAAATGCAAAGACAAATTTGAATATAAAATTCAATGCTTTCGAAAAATCCCATTTGTACATTAGGTGTTAAATAAAACAAAAAAAAAAAAAAACAAAACCAAAAACCAAACAAAAAAAAAAAAAAAAAAAAACCAGAAAATTTTTTTATCCACTGAGAAAATAGTGTCCCACTGACAGTGCTTAAGAAAAGACAGGTCAACAGGGCATGCCACAGGTAAACAATGGATAATGTTATCAGACAAATAGGTGACAAATATTCATTTGAAAATGCTAGACTAATTCTACATAAGAAGTGACTAGTTCAATGATAATTAGCTGCACTTTTATGGTGCATATAATTTCCATGATACCACAACATCAGTACTAACACTATCACAAAGATGAAAAAGATGAAAGTAGCTAACCTTCAGGTTAACTCTAATTGGAGAACCCTTAAATTATGGGAAATGACATCTGATTTTAATGTGCAATAACACCCTTATCATTTAGGTCAGCTCTTGCTAATTTGTTTGTGCACTTTAACTATCAGTCATTTTTTAATTCTCTTGTATGTTGCCTGTTGTACCTGTTAGCATTTGAATCAAATTTATATCCAAACTTTACATTCTTAGTGAGAAAATTTCAGTTTAATTGCTCACCATTTTATCTATTTCTGACTTTTTAGTTTGGGATCTCCACCTTGGAACCCCAGACCTACATGCAATAAGCTTTGTATTCAGATGATTCACCATGCGTATTTTATTTTAGTAGTGGTAACTATACAAATTTTGTTGAACTTCTATGGCAACAAAGCTAGGCAAAATGAAACAGAAAAACATAAGTTGACTGGTTTATGGTCAGTAGGAAAATCTAGAGTCTGCAATAAGTTTCACTACCCACTGCTGCAGCAACCAGCAATGGAGAGAGATGTTTTGTGCCATCTGCTCCTACTTTGTGGCTGAGCTTACTGATGAATCTTACTAAGGTTTGTTATGGCATGATCAAATCATAGAATGAAGAAATATACTTGGGAGTGGGATTCATCTCACTTAACTTTAACTGTTACTAGGTTAGAAGTCTAGCCTGTTTAATCTGTTCTAAACTTTCATTATAGCCAATCAAAAGATACAGAAAAGGTGCCAAGACAGCATTTTTAGATTTAGCATTCAGCTTTCTATTCCTTGTTCTAAAATTATAGAAAATCAGCCTAAAGTTCTCAATACTACATATCTATTAATTTTATAAAATTCTACTGTCCTCCACAGATGGCACAGTTCAGTAACTCTCCTGGAAGTCACAAGAGACATTTGGGCAGGAAAGCCAATTTATTTATTCTTTAGACCATAAAGTTGAATGCTCTATCTCATAAATTAAACAAATGGAGAATAACGTGCCCTATGTTGTCTTCTGTGACATACAAAATATTTTGTGTTTCACAATCATAATCTACCATCTTTTACTAGAGTGACCTAGGTTCCCAAAATGTTTAAATTATTCCATGTGTAACAAATTAAATGTTGAAATTTCTTATATTACCCTGCAGCTCAGCAATTTACATTTTCAGCTCATGCCATTATTAACATGGTGCTGGACGGAAGACAAATATTTTTCATGTAAATATATAAAAATATCTCCCATTTCCTTTATTAAAGTCACAGATATTAACAAGTAGCTAGTTTATATCATCAGGTAGACTCAGCTGGAATGGTTATTCAAGACAGGTCTGATGGGCAGGTGATGCTGTCTGCTATGAAAAATAATTATGCCATGACACAACACCAGTGAGGTATCAGAGTTGTCGTTTCAATTGACACTTCTTGAATATGTAAAGTGCAACTGTTAAGCAATTTACTATTGTTCTGTTTTCTCTTCATGGCAAAAAAGAAAGAAATCATTCACTTAGAGCCTTTCATATGTTTTTCCTGTAAGGAATATTATTATTTTGTGAGCATTTATGTGGATACAGCCATATATATAAAACATATATTATTACATAAAATTTATCCTGAATTTATATACATATATATTTACAAATGTGTGTGTGTATGTATATATGTGTAAATAATTCTGAAATTAAAATATACAAGAAACTTCTCTTTAGAAAATTGAAAATAACTCTTCCAAATGTTGAGTCATTTAATGTTATTTCATAGAATCACAGAATGGTTTGGGTTGGAAGATCATCTCTTTCCAACCCCACTGCCGTGGGCAGGGACACCTTCCACTAGACCAGTTTGCTCAAAGCCCCATCCAGCCTGGCCTAGAACACTGCCAGGGATTGGACTTTCACAGCTTCTCTGGGCAACTTGTACAAGTGCCTCACCACCCTCACAGTAAAGGATTTCCTCCTAATATCTAATCTAAATTTATGCTCTGGCAGTGACCTTTGTCCTGTTACTACATGCCCTTCTAAAAAGGTTGTTTAATCTGGAGAAGAGAAGGCTCAGGGGGACTTTTATGCTCTCTACAACTACCTGAGAGGAGGTTATAGTCAGGGCCAGGTCAGTCTCTTCCCACAAGTAACAAGTGATAGGACAAGAGGTAACTGCCTCAAAGGGAGGTTTAGATTAGATATTAGGAAAAACTTCTTCACAGAGAGATAATCAGGTGTTGAAACACTCTTTCCAGAAAAGTGGTGAAATCATTATCCCTGGAAGTGTTCAAAAACTGTGTAGATGAGGCCCCTAGTGACATGGTTTAGGGTGGACTTGGCAGTCCTGGGGTAATGGTTGATCTTAAAGGTCTTGTCTAACCTAGTTGATTCTATGATTCTATTCTATGATTCTAAGGTCATAGTTCTGCAACTACAAGCACAAATGGCATTTTTCTGGGGCAGGGAAAGAACCCAAACAATTCCTAAGATGAACTTTGTCTTGCTAAGTCCAGACTTGGGCAAAATTAGGCTTTATATGTTTTATTTTATCTGAGAATGTTTGTTTGTGTTTTGTTTGGGGTTTTTTTTTGGTTTTTTTGTCTGTTTGTTTGGCTTTTTTGGTTGTTGTTGTTTTTGGTTTTTTTTCAGTAGTTCTGGAAATTCTGTCATAGTATCTGACATTCACTTGTCAAATTCCATATTGTAATTCTTGTATAAAAAGATTTCAATAGCAGTCCTGCTAAGAATGAGAACTGCTTGTGCATGTTTGAATATGTGGTGTAAACTGTGATCCTCTGTGTTAGAAAATCCACAATGTGTGTCTAGCCTTTTGATGGTATTCTTCCCAAAAAGAATGTATTGTAACACCCCGTAAGATACAGAAGAAATAAAATTCAAAAGCCACAAGGGGTTATATTTACACCTATTCCGTAGCTCAGTGACTCTTCAGATTACAGAATGTTGAACAAACCCGTATTACATCATATTTCAAGGAAAGGTCATTGGAACCTGGCATTCGTTGATGGTGTTGGAAAAAAATGCTGACTTTATTTTACATCTAACAATATGTTGCAAAAGGAGCATTTAATATTATGCGATGAAAGACAAAACAGCGTTAGTGTGTATATATATATAAGATTTTTGTAAACTGATAAATGCATTCTGTGGCCTAATTTTCTGTTTCAGAAATGAATGAAACATTAATTCATAATTAAACACCCTTACATTTTCAATTAAAAAAGGCAAAGCTGTGCAAGATATTTGCATTCACTTCAGTTTATTAGTGTGCAGCAGCGTATAAATGTTCAAACTTTTCAGGAAGCATAACTCTAGGCAATAGAAATAATTTTCCAGCACATCTACCTGCAACATTGTTTTTGAAATAAAGTATAGTGGAAAGTAAGTATCAGGTATAAATGTTATCACTTGCTGAATTGTCAATGCTTGCCCTTCATAAATCACGATGTTACTAAATCTGTCATAAGACAGACAACACAAAAGTCTGTACTGTATCACTAGTTCGATGACAACATACTTATTAACCATGCCTATTGTTTTCCAAGCATGAGATTCTGCAACTTTAATCAGATTCAGTTGCTTAAATATTAACTAAGTATATTCGAAGATAAATTGTTGAAATCATTAGGGACCTTTGCCATAATGCCGCATGACTGGTTTGCAGTCTGCATTAGAACTACCCCTTTTTATTATGATGAAAGTATTTTATTTAGAACAGTGATTGTTACAAATGTTCTGAAAAGATTTATTGTAAGCACCATACTGAAATTTTACATAAGAGTTTTGAACAATACCGGTAAGTGCATCAAGATAATAAATGTTGATCTGCATCTACCAAATAACTGTTATTAGCTATTGCTCATGTTTAGTTTTTCTGAAAATCATGCATTTCTGTAATACTATCAAGTGATGTAAGCGAGACATTGATACAACGTTCCTTTTTTTTTGATATGAACCATAATTCCAGGTTGTAATTCAAAGACTATTTGCAGAGAGTAAGACTTGTGTTCAAAGAATTGTTCATACAGGATGTATATCATTATATCTTGATGGTAGTTCTTGTTTGTGTAGCATCCTGATATACCTTGCACCTTCCATACATGTATTTGTAAGGGTTGAACTGAAAAAAAATTAATTCAGTTGTAAACCATAATGTATTACATAGTTTAAGTTTATTATGAACCTACTTAATAAACAGTTTAGGTAACATGAACGGAAATGATTTGTTGGTACAAATTATGCTTTCTTTGCTATCAATCTATGCCTAAATTAAAGTTTCAGCATTATGTCTTAATAAAATAATAACTAATTAACATTTTTCACCACATAATTATTTCTTTCCTTAATTGTACCTCTACGTTTCACCATGCAATCTCTCTAGTTTGAGTATTTCTTTGAAAAATGTAGCTTCAGTACAGAATTAGCGTAGAATTAACTTGTTTAAGGTGCAAAATTTTGTTGTCTTTATTCTTATAACTGGAGGCTCAATGAAAAGACTAGAAGTGTCGATATTCTTGTTCTGCATGTAAAAACAGCCCAAGACGCACTTTCTGATTTTGAGTTTTCCTCTCTGTCAGTTAGTGTCTTTGGGAAAGCCAGCAGCTAGGCTACCTTAAGGTGACACTGGGAATACTGATGTTGAGAATTGTGCTTTTCTAGGGTATCAGTCACTTTGCATTCCCTAACACAGCTGGAAATGTCTTGCTTGTCAGATGAGTTCTTAAAACATCATTTGCTGATTTCTCAGCATAAGCATTTGAGTTAAGGCTTATGACAACAATAATAAAGTTCCACAAATAAGTTATGTTTCCTGTGAACCAAGATATAATATGAATTAAGAAACATGTCTGATAGAAAAAAGAAGAGACTTGCTATCACATCTATCCTGTGCATCAACCATATTGCATCACTGGTTCTCTTATTCTGCTGTGCTTTATTTTCTTTGTAGTATTGGCTATAGAGAGGCTATCTATATGATTAACTAAAGAAGAATAAAGAACAGTAAGAAAAAAATGCTAGATTTTTTACATATTATGCAAAAGCTAAGAGATGAAAACATTCAAATTCTTGTATCTAGCCATCAGTATAAAAAAAGCTATCTAGCTATCAGTATTAAAAATGCATAATATACTAAAAATTGAATTGTACACCGGTTGTGTCCAAAGAAACGGAAATGCTGTCATTTTTGCCTATGGTTAATATAGCTAGTGTTTATGCTGCACATTGCAGCTTCTTGAATTTGAATCCTCAAAATATTCTGGCTCAGATATTAATGCTATTAGATGCATTTTTCACAATATAAACAAGTACTTTCTTCATGTTCTGGAACAAGATCAAAACTTCATGTGCAAACTGTTATTAATACTCTTACTTTTCTTACATTTTCTTAAGCTACTCCACATCATACTGATAACAATAGCATTTTCTTTTAGATGTTTTATCTTGTAGATATGTGCCTATTGTGAAATAAGTTGGGAGACTTAATTGGCAACCCAAAAAATTGCATGGTGTACATCCAATTATCCAGTTTTAGGCTTTGATTAAATCTCCGTGATAGATTTTCAACAATGTGCTGAATGATGGTCAGTTGAATTTGATCATTGACTCCTGCTTTATAAAGTATATTCCACATTTATAAATGCAAAAATCACATTTATTTTGGCTTCGTAAGATTATTTTAAGATTACCAAGAACATATTTAGCCCATAGTTTGGGTAGAAGGATCTATATCAAATAGTTGTGTCTGAATTTAGAATTTCAGTAATCATCACAAACAAGTTTTAACATGTGCAAAACCAAGTCATTAAAAAAACCTCAAACAAATCTCCAAATGTAATTTCCTTCAGAACCCTTTTTAATGCAAAAATGGCTAGTAAATTTAGTTGTTTAAATCATAATTCTAGTAATCCAATAAATAAGTTATTATCGTGTGCTTCCTACCTTGTGATGATCTTGAGGAACCACTGGCAGAAAAGATTATAATTTCCTCTTATTTTGTGGTATACATCTTAATTTCTAACTTGCTTCAATAATGTCAAACTTTTAGGAGATGATCTCTAGCATTTAATTACTCTTGTACTTGTACTTGTACTTGTTCTATTTTAATATTGAGCTTATAAAGCCAAAAAAAAAATTATTATGAAGTCCTGCTATCACCCATTTAGGAAGAAATATGACTTCATGCTGGGATTCATTCCACATAATAACAGGCCTTTTATTAAAGGAACATCCTGGAACACTAAGTAAACAGCAATGTACAAAAATGCCACAAGGTAAAGAATTCTCTGAAGGTTCCTCTGCAAGCAATTGAGTTGTGGAACTGGCTATCTTTATCCTTGAGACAACATTTATTACTTTCTGAAACCCTCCAGGAATTGTCACTGGATGTTCACTAGGTATTCCTAACTTGTAAACATGGTCACTGTCCTTTGAAAGATCTTAATTCCTTGCTAAAGCTCAAATCAGTGGAACATACTCAGATTTGAACAAATGTCTGTTTGAAAACATAGTTCATAGTTTTCTGTGCACAAAATGATATACCAGGGCATCCTAATTAGCATGGTGGTAGGAAATCAGTTTAGAAAGTAAAAGTCAGAAAGCTTCTTGCCTTACTTACTGTTAGGTGTGTTAGTACTCACATAAAACTTGTCACAGGAAAAAAAATCACAAAAATTCATTGTAAGTTAGAGCCTTAACTTGCATAAAAGCACTGCATCCCTTAATTCTCAGCATCCATTCCTACATATCCTCTTGCTAAGGATTTGCAAGGTGATTTTTTTGCTTTTCTGTGCTAAGGAGGAGTTTTTTGTAGCCACGGGATCTGAATAGGTTAATTACTGAGGGAATGCAAAACTCTCTTGTGAACAAGAATCTTAAGATGCGTCTTAGTACATATGAGGGTTATTAGCTCCTATTTCAGAATGGAAGCCATCACTACACTATTCTTGAAAGACAAGGATTAAGTTAAACTACGATCATCACTGTAACTGATGTTTTTCATACATAGTACCTCATCAAGTATTATATGCAAACAATAAAACAGCATTGTCTTTTGTGGTGTGTTTTCATTAATTCATTAAAAAAAACCAAAACCTCTGGTGAAGCTATTGGCTATAATCAGTGCTCTAAACTTTACCTTGCTTCACTAAAACCTACAAAGAATTCTGCCCCCCCCCCCCAAAAAAAAAAAAACCCAAACATTTATCTTTATTGAAAGGTTGTGATGTAGAAAGGCGATGATGAAACAAGAATAAAGGAAAGGAGGAATTAAAGATCTTTCTGAATCATAAAGTCCAGTCTCCTGTACTGTGAAATATCACCTAAGGTAATCAACTCCAATAATTTTTAATTCCATTTGGAAAAGATTATTTTTTCATTCATCACCCTCTAGGTTGTTCCAGAACCTAATTTCTTTTACAACTATAAATTTAATTTCAGACAAAAATATATACATCTTCATTTAAAGTCCAGTTCATCTCAACACTCTTTTAACTTGAGTGACTGTCTTCACTTTTCTTTCTTTATATGCTTCTAGATCACACTTATGCCAACTAACTTTTTAATTAGCTTAAAAAAGGTAAGCTTTTCTTTACTCCAAAAGATTTCCCATCAATCAGCATATTAGACTTCTGTGGCAATTGCTGTTCAAACTTCCTTGTGATGGGCAGGACTATTAACTTTGTTCACTTCAAAAATTTGAGGGTTAACTCTTCCCAAATGCAGCCTTATGAACTTTAACTACAGCACTTTTTGTTTCAGTTATTCAGTATCATGTTTCTTGCTCCAGTAGCTTAGGATTTTCTGGTTTTCTGCCTTGTCTACTGGCTCATTAAACCGGAGGAGGGTTCTGTTGAACTAACCTTTAATTAACTCAGAATCATTCTGGACTGAAGCTCTACTGCTCTACAGTTAATCCCCATCCGTATCTCCAGTTTAGTATCATCTGCAAGTTTACCTTCAGTTTTATCATGCAGGTTTTCATTTAAGCAACCACATAAGTTCAGCCTTAGTATTGCTTTTTGCTAGCTACTTCCTTGTAAGATAATGAGCCACTGATTATCGTCCTTTGAGCCCTGCAGTCTAGCCAATTTTTAACTCACCTCTTTTCAGACTTCTTTTACTTTGGCATTGTGGTCACATGCTCCCTAAAAGCATGCTTTTTCAAAGCAAAGATCTGAATATATACGAGTTTTCCTATGAGCTCATATGATAATGTTTTGTTGAGTAACATTTAGCAAAAAGAAATCCCATGTCAGCACTTCGAGGTAGCCCTCTTTCCCAGGCAAAACAACAAATAGGGAGACAGAAAAGTCTATGCCAGTCATCATACAGCTCTTACACACTCTGCCAAGATCACAACCATACAAAAGCAAATGTTTTGCTCTAACATAAAAGTGATGGGAAGTTGCTGAATATTTGCACGTTTCGTTGGATATCAATGCAGCCTGAAAGATGGAAAATAAAAACTCGCTCTCAGAGTACTTCTTCTGATGAATTCCTACAGTTAGAAAAGCCCAACATGTTCAGAAGTCAAAACCAAATTACATACTAGACAAGTGAAATAATTTTTAAACACTTGTCTTTTCAATATTGTTTTCTCCCTCCCTCTCTGGCTCAACCTCACACTCCAGAGCAGAGACGCTCACAGATGTCTGAGCCGACCTGCCAGCCGTGGCTTGGGAACGAAAGTTCTGCATCAGAATGCTTCCATCAGCCCCACCCTGCCCGCAAGAACGGCTGTAGACAAATTAAAATACCTGGCAAGCAAGTCTGATATTGCAACAAATAGTGATTTCTGAAGCTAGGCACAACATGAGGAGGGTTTGCTCCTCCGGCTTAGAGATGCAAATCCTCACATTTTCATCAGCCAAGCAATCCAAAAGCTCAGAAGATGAAGCACTTAACCTTACCAGTAAGCAGTAAAGCTGGATCCGTCAATAATGTTTTTAACTCCATTTTGGAGTCTCATTTAGCTTGTGGCAGCCATCTTGCTGCAGTTCTCAAAGTGCAACACATACCAGACTGCTTCCTGTAAGAAGAGTCTTTTTCAGAACTGGCCTTGCAGGTGCAGAATAAACCTTAATGATTTTAAAGACTCAAATAGGTATTTATTTATTTTGTCCATGTACAATTGCATGTATCGTTGCATGT
>JBCJKH010013611.1:0-14472 GCA_039877255.1 Loriculus beryllinus | reverse complement strand
ACCTCTGTGCCGTGAAATTACTGTGATGACATGAAGTCTGTCTGAATCACAATAAGACACTGCTGAGTAATGTTGCCCGCTCTAATTGCTCTGCTATTGGAGTATACCAGAAAATAAAAGCAAAATATGTCAAAACACTCCAAACCTATTCATGGTGGCTTAAGAGTGGTTATTTGACTCTTAAATCTCATTTAGATCTCATTTGATTTTGCATTTACAGTATCTTGGTACAGTTGCCTTCTGTGTAAGTGTGATGAGAGCCAGACTGTTTGATGAGAGTACTTTCTGAAAGCCTACATTGTACTGAAAGCATTGGATTCCCCTGTCCTTAGCTTCTAATAACCTTATTCAGTAAATTTGCAATGTTTTACAATTGTCTGTGTTTGATTTTAATTTTGAAAGATGCCTTCCTCCTTTACTTTCACTTACCTTCCCTACTATTATTTCTGTGTTATAATCCCATTTATTATAAAAATTTTTCTTTCAGCTTGGCAAATTTATATTGCTATTACATATCTTTTTTTTAATTGCTCATATGTTTCTTATCTTTTGTGTCTGATTTTTTTTCCACAGATTTTATCACTTCTGAGAATGTAGTAGAAAAGTCAACTAAAGAGTTTATTAGTGAGGACAGGTGAAAGCATGTATCTTTTGTTACAAAATACAATTTTTTTATATGCTTCCATGTTAACATAACTCATTTATAATTTTTAAAGCTTTGATTTTTTTGTCCATATCATGGATAACATCTGTATGTTTAGTAGAAAGAGTAGCTATAATAAAATATTAAGTGTTTAAAGCTTGATTTTGCTAAGTACCTCTGTTACTGTAAGTTTTGATATTGTTTAAATGCATTCAGTTAGCACTCTAAGGTCTTTCTGACATAGAAAAGATTATCTATAACTAGATTTCACAGTAGGAGTAGTTTGTTTCAGAAATCTTCATTATTATATGCAGTTAAATTCCTCAGTAAAAGAACTCATTTCTCTTGTGAGATTCCTACACTTTCTAGCAATGAGATCACAACAGAAAATGGAGCAACTGTCAGCTACCTAAGCCCAGAAGCTTTGACTTTTCTATTTCATACAGAAAATCAGGACACAAAGCCTTACATTATTATAATGTTAAGTTTATACAGTTACAGTCTTGGAAGATAAGGAATATGAAAGTTAAAATTGAAAATGAAATCTTGATTCTTTCCCTGCAGCAAACACTTAATTGTGTTTATTACTGCATAAATGTGTTGTAACAATTAGCCCACACATTTTTTCACTTTTCAACAAAGTTTCCAATCCTGCAAATACTTATTAGCTACTGGATGTTTCATAGGACCACACACAGTATGCAAAGTTAACTACATAAATCTAAAGATAACCACATAAATCTTAGTATGATTAGATATGAACTAACTTCAGTTAAGAGAATTTAGAAACCTAAAGAAATGGAAAAAAAAGTTGACGTCAGTTTTATACACCGTTAGACAACCTCAGTCCTTCTGTTTTGATACTAATGCATGGTTCCAGAATTAATTTCATAAACCTTTCCATAGTAATGAGTGTCTGTAATCTAACTTTTACTTCAGTGGATCAGTTTTGGCTGTGCATGTCAGAATGTGGTTACACCAGAACTGGAGCGAAAGTGTGTATAGCAGACACAGTGAACATTGAATTCTGGGGCAACATTCTTTACAGCAGCACTTTAGAGCAAAGAACCAAATAAAAATGTCCAGGTGATTGATTTATGTAAATGGATATATGTAACCATAAATTAATTTCAAGATATATTCCTAAACAGGGAAAACATCTGTAATTTCCATAGCTCCGGGCTCTGAACTTGTATATAACTTTATTCTTTTTTTTCCATTTTTACTGTGTGTGCAATTGTGATTAATTTCAATATATTAGCATTCACTTCAAAATCCTTGTAAAGTAGCAAGCATCTACAATACCTCAGCCTTGCTATTAGTCCCTAACAAAGAATGAAAGGTATTTAGCATTTGCCCTGCAAAGCACGTTGGAGTTAACACATCCTGATTTATTCGTTTCAGCCATTAGCGGCAAAACAAAATAGTGTGGAAATGCTTTTGGTATCCTGCAGTTCCTCAATTTGTCTAGTTCCTGTCTTATGATTTATTTTTCCTAGATTCCATTGTCACTCGGCTCAGCAGCACCCTCCCAAATTCTGCAGTGACACTGGAGATAGGGAGGGCAGCCACAGTTTCCTTTTGGAGGCAGAAGGTCAGGCAGAGTGTTAGAAGGGCAGCTTGGGGTCAGAATAATACAGTAGGAGTACAGAGAGTACAGTTAGGTTAGCATATTGTTCTGGGGCTGAGAGCCTTTTTCAAACCCTGATCCATCTTCATCCTTGTAATTAGGCGATCTGTGCATTCAAAGAAAGTGTTGCTATGAAACACATTGGCAAATGAAGGCAAATTTGAGGCCTGCTCGTTTAAGTGTTGGGCTCATTGTTCTTGGTGGTGTAATTGGTGATCAAAAAGGCAATAAAACGGCATGGCCATTAAATGGCCTGAGCTGAAATTGAAAGGGGAGCATTTATACTGTGCAAGCTGCTGTGTGGAGGCTGTAACTTTCACCCTTATGTGAACCAGAGTTTACAGAAAGGCCTGATGGCATGGCTCTTGTTTCACCTCCAGGAAGCGGGCAGGAAAGAAGGGATGAAAAAAATCAAAACTAAATAGAATTAATGAGCCTTCACACATTGTACTGTTTCTTTTGTTGTGAAAAAGCTGGGTGAAAATTAAGTTGGATAAGAGAGGGTGGAAAAGAAACACCATTAATATCAGGTTGTAAATTCTACAAAACATTAACTTCATTACATGGCAATTACTGCCTGTAATTGACAGAACGAAAGATTCCACTTTCTCATCAGTTACTAGTTGTATAGGACTCAGCATTTTTTTTTTTCTTGGCAAAGGTCACACCACTGATATAAAGATTACCTTAATGTGAATTAAAAGTGTAACAGATTCTTTTGCAAATAAGCAAGGGTGTAACTATTAATTGCTGCTAAACGTCTCACTCTGTTATTTTGTGCCAAAACATGGCTCACAACTTAGAAAGATAACAACATTAATGATGTAAAAAGGAAAGCTTTCATTATTTAATTACTACTTGGTCCTACTTTTTAAACAGAAGAAAAAGATGATTTAGAGAAGGATAAAATTATAGAGAAACAATGTTTGCTTTTGAAAATAGTTATCTCAAAAGTTTCTTAAAAATATTTGGGAACTGTGTGCATAGCAGGAAGTTATACACCGTATGAAGAAGCATTCTAATTTTTTATAATTTCTGTTAGTATTACACCTTTGGATTAACCTCGCTTTTTACTTGTCACGTACCTAGTGCATTTATGAAAATATTCCACATAAGCTATATCCTGCTTCAGATTTATGTATGTAACTTCAGATGAAGCTCACGTCCTTAAGACACATGTTCAATGTCTAGTTGATTTTGTGAAACAGCTGTAGAGGAAGACATTTAATCTAAATCAGTTTTGAAGTTTTCTAAAGGAAGTATTAGTTTCAAGAATTACATAACAAAGAAATATGATGAAGGGAAAGATCAATTTTTCACATAGACATGAAAAAATAATGTTGCTTTTACTTTTCTTGATCACTAATGAAGCCAAAAAGAAGTTAAAATTTCAGAATTTATGCCACTGAACTTTAACATCTGCCTCAAAACTGAGAAATAGAGAGGAACTATGCCTAATTTTATTTAAGAAACATTGTGCTAGATAATTTGCTTATTTTTTATTAACAGAAGGCATTGAAACACTTGAGTCAGAATATTTGTTTTCAATTTGTTGGATAAAAAATGTTCACATCTCTTCTGCACTTCACGGTGCTGTAAGGAATTTTCTGGGCTGTAGTTCAGGGCTGCCAGGTTCCCACTGCTCTCTGCTCATCAGACTTTCTCTTTGGGCACAGCATGACATTTTCAATATGGAAAATACATTTCTACCAAGAAGCTCTGCTTCTGAGGGAGAAGAGCTTAAGGAACTTAAGTGGTCTAGTAAACTTCTGTGAGATGCGGGTATTCTATCACTATGCTAATATAAAAATAAAATCAGTTTGGTTTGTTCAATACATTGAAATGATAAAAAATTCATATTATATTAATTCATAAAAAATTCTTTCATATCAGCAGAAAGAAATTTCCTAATTAAATATTCAATATTTGTGGACAAAATTTTAAATTGAAAGGCGCTTAACAACCACTTTTAAAGTAACTATTAATTTTTATCGGTTTTACTTAGTTTTGCTCACTATTTTAAATTTGATAAAAGCATTTTCTGCTATGCTTCATTATATTATCGTTGGAATATTTGCAACTTTGTAGTTGATATTTTCTCTGTGATTATCTCCTGGATACTTTATACTTTAAAACCCATGCTGCATTCCCCCCTGCCCAAATAGCCAGAAAGATCCAATTGCATATCAGTAGTGACAGAAAAAGGCCACAATAGGAATGCTTTCACCATCTTTGAACTGGTTCAAGGAAGGGAAGGCATAAGATCCCTGAGGCTAAGAATAATCTGTATTTTGGAATATGTGCAAAAAGCACAGATCCATTTATTTGCTAAGAAATATGAAACCCAGAGGTGAAGTGGAAAAGGTGGAGGAGAGATGTTTGAGGAAACTGTCAAGCAAAAACCTGAGGAAAGCAACTTATTCACTCTTTTAAACCGTCACTGCCAATGAACCTTTGATTGTTGTGCCAGAATCTGGCCTGTGATGAATTGCATTTTTATTAAGTACGTTTGATTAACTAAAAAACCCAAAGGATTCATTCAGATATATTGAGATACTTTATCTACTGATGAGTGTAAGAATTACTTAAACTGCACTTGGCCCAGAATGGTTGCTCTTTGCTACTACAGCTACACATAAAGAATTGTGCAAGCAATTTCTCTGCATGGAAAACGTCTAAGAACAATATATCAGACTGTTTTCATCAATGGCAGTTTTCCAAAACATATGACAAGAAGTCTCTTTGACAGCTGGTTATCAGCTAATTTGATTTTCCATCTGATATCCACTAAGTCCAGCTAAAGCCCTCAAGTCTTACGCAGCCATGTTAAAGAAGCTCTTGCTGAAGCAGAAAGGCTATCTGGTGTGATTCAGTGCCATGCAATACTCTGAATGACTGAACTAGCTTGGGATTTGGAGGCAGCAGAGACAGGTCAGCGTTGCACTCCTCATAGACCAATTAATACTGCCTAAAAAGGATATGAATTAATATTCTTCCATGGTCCTGCACTGTTCAGCAAAACCATAGCAGCTCTGCCCAGTGGAGCAATGACATTGCCAGGTTCTACAAGTCCGCCCCATCAGACAGCGCTACACCATAGGACCGGCATGACAGAGGCAGGAGTCAGACCCACCGTCCTTATAAAAGGGTTACTGGAACAAATAAATGTGTACAGACAAGACTGATAGTGTTTTTGTCAGAACAAAAATAAGAAAAAAATGGTGCGACCTGAGAAATAAGGCTTTTCCTAGTCACTTTTTCTGGCAATTTTTATTGATGCAATCATGACAGATGCAATAGTTATATTTGAAGGATGTTTATGGGACTAGAATATTGGTTGTAATTGGAGAGAAATTAAGATAAGGACAGAGATATGTTTATAAGAATTAGGTTTTTAGAAAATGATAGTCTTATCTCCTACCTTCTTGACAATATTATTTTAGTGTATTTTTGACAGTATTCTTGTTATTTCATTTTTACCTTAAAACTACCTCGTAGATGGTGTTACTGTTTTCAAGAAGACCTAGGGAACAAAACTGAAGCTTTAGTCACTGCTCTTTTAAAATTATCACAAAGGAACAGAAAAAGTTCTGCACAACACTATGTCCTGGGTTTATACACTAATATTATACTTTTTAATGTTTGAACAGTAGAACTGAAGGCAAATCCACAAGAAATCCTTCAAATAACTTCAGTAATAACAGGAAGCAAGGAGTTTAAAAAAGGAGGAAGTTCTGAAATGACCTAAAATCTAAATTTTCGCAGTCTAGAATATGAAAAGAAAGGCAACTTTATTAATGTTTTGGACTTTGTCTTCACAGCTGGCACAACAAACCCATCCAGAAGTGCGTGCCTGCATTTGGGGCAGTTGTTCTTCACAGCACAAGTGTGTTCAATGGAACTGTCAAATGTGCCTGGCATATCTCAAGAATTAAGTGACTTTCTCATTCTTTGAGCATGACGATGCTGATTATCATCAGCAGAGACAATCTTAAACTGCTTCAGTAGCCTGCACCCCGACTACTTACATGGAAGAAAGAATACTTTTGTTTTTAGTCTTGTTCAGTCTTTGGCCTCTTTTCTTGGAACACCAGCCAGTACCCATACGTGCCGAAGAGTAAACTCAAGTTACAACCTGAGCTTAGGCATGTGCATCCCATCTCTAAACATTCTGAGTGATGGTGATTTTTAATTTGAATTCTGTGGCTGTACAGAAACATTTAAATTAGCACAGCTTTTCACTTGCAAAGTGAAAAGATTTCCTGTCTATTATGCACGTGATACACTTTTTTTCTCAAGTAACCCAGACCTATATATGTCTTTGAATCAAAACATGTTCAGTAACTATGCAGTGCATTTTTGTCAGCATGACACAGCTTTGTTGATAAATCAGAAAAATATATTTGTGGAGTGAGGTATAGATACAGTAAACCCAGCCTCAAAAATGCAACCATACTTCATATTAAGAAAATATAATTACAGACATATGATGTCATTTGTTTAAGTCTAGCCAGTTAATTTAAGGGACACCACAGAGACATGGGACATGTAGTTTCTGGGGACAACACAGCTCGAAAGCAATATCTCAGCTATATTTTGCTTTTTTTTCAAATATGAGTACTGCTAGTATTTTCTGCAGTGGCTAGACTTGAGTGACACTTAAAAGAAATCACAGATTGAAGAGGTTTGGGTCTCTCTTTTGAGTTCTGAGATATAATATGATTCATGCCAGTCCGGCAAGTCACATTTTTCTTTCTCTAGCTGGATGTGGGATTTATTCCAGTCAGAGGCCCGGGAGTGATATGGCAATCCATCTTAGGATAATTATGTGAGCGCTGCCACAGAAGATCTGATGCCCTCAGGACAGAGCATGCTTCCAACTGCTTTGTAAAATTATCTTAAATACTTCATCAGGGCAGTTCACATACCAGTTCCATAAGAGTGCTTCTTTCTAAAGCTTCATGGGGATGTGGGTGGGGGAGCTAGTCCACACCAAGCTCATTTTTGGCACATTGAAATACTTGTGTTCATATGACGCATCTCATGGGATATATTACCTGATGAGATAGGAGTGTAAAGTACAGAGTTTTTGGAAGTGTGCTAAATTTGCAGCAGATTAACCATTTCCTTCTGTTCACAGGAGAACATCCTTTCTTATTGAGTCCTATAGTGTTTAGCACAGGCCTTCAATTTTCATCTCTTACTGCTTTTCATCTCTTTATCCCATTTATATTTTTCCTTTGAGGTCATATTAACTATATATCATGCTCTTACTTAAATAACTAAACTGGTTCTTATGTTTTCAGCTCAGTCTGAGTTTCAGTACTGCTGTACCATGGAGTGTGTATTTTTCAAGGAAATTTGCTGTTTGGACAGCCAAGCACAGCATGTATTCCTGACTGTAGGAAAATTTACTTGTATGAGCCCCATTTTGAGATTTTTTTCTAAATTACAGTCCAGCTAATTGAGTGGGCACCAATAGAGAACTCATGGCTACTCGGTGAATGAGTGCAACTTGAATGCACTTCACCTTTCAAGTAAGTGCAATGTGCCAAGTTTTCCCATTGCTTTTCTTTTATGGTACTAATAGCTGCATGAGTTTTTTCATTGAATATGCTACACTTACATTTTTTTAAGAAGTACATTCTAACTGATATTTTTTGCTGAAACACATTACTACTCTGAATGGAAATGTAGTACTAGGTATGTTTTCATGAGAATTTGTAAATATCACTCTGAAACATAGATTATTGTTTTGCTCTAAGGTGTAGTGATCCATGTTAGGCAAGATGATGGCAAGCCCACTAATTCAAGGAGTGATGTACCAGATGGATGGTGATCAGATCTCTATTTGCACTAAGTTAAGTTTCCCTCTCAGTGCTTGTTATGATCAGAGTGCATAATCCTATTGATTATTTTCCCATTCACAAACCGTCTTGACCATTACCTAGACCTTTACAATCAGTAACAGTGCTAAATTTTTAGCAAGAGTGGCTACAGAGCAAATGCTTGTTAATTTAACTGTTAAGCGGGGTGTCCTTTCCTGAGGACCTAAAATTAGCCCACTATTTCATAGCTACTTTTGTGCTGGGTCTGCATAGGTTTTGTGAGAGCATGGGATAACTGATGGCTGAAATAATTGGAAGTAGAGACAGAGAGAATCATAAGCATCAGAGCTGTTCTAATTAATTCATCTGGCCAAGAGAATGTAGAACATAGCCTTTCATGAAAGCTTTGAAAAAGATCAGGCTGCAGCCCATCCACCAGTGTAGACCTTTATTTAACAGAACATTCTAAGACTTGACCAAATGCTACCTCAATTACCTGAATAATTACTCTACTGATGGTCTCCATCGGATAATCCACTTTTCATTGCACACTCAGGGTTGCAAATTCTCTTCTCCTATTCAATGCGGGGTCCTTGCTGAGTTTTGGTAGGTCTTGTATTGAACTACTTTTATTACAGTCCTTATCATTCAGCCGATTGCACACACTTGTCTCCTTCAGGTGCCTCCTCTCTCCTTGTCTCCTAAGTTTGCAAACTTCTATTAAACACAAGCTGTGGCAGACCCACTGCAAACCCTGATATATATCAAAGAATATTTTTATTATTCAGTAACTGGCATCCAGTCAGAAACTAAACCTTTCTGGTTCCCTGTTTTACAGTTGTGCAACCATTTTGCAACCTCCTCCAACAGAAGAGATCCAGTGGCTGACACAGCCTTTTCTGCCAGCAAGACTGAGGTCTAGGCCTAGAAGAAGGCCACGTGTGCTGAGCTATTGTTTTGTGCAAAATACATAACTGTTGAAAGCTGTTAGCTTACTTCATTGACTTGAAAGCAGCAAAGATTCATTGCGTATTTCTCAGTTCTTCTCTGTGAGTTTTCTCTTCTGTCTTGACATGAAGGCTTCTTTTAGTCATTCTAGCCTCTTCCTTAGCTCAAAAGCCATGAAGTCCATAACCCTGCACTCCTTTCTCTCTTCTTGAGGGCCTTTGTTCAAAAGTGAAAAACAAATGCTAGCAAAGGCTTCTTCTCTTTGCATTTTCAAACATTGTTTCTGCTGACTTTCATTTAATTTTTTTTTTTTTTTTAAAAAAGTAAGAATTTAAGGAAGAGAGAAGATGGATTTGTTTTGAGTCCTCTGAAATAATAATTCTGAATTTTACATTCTTTAATAAAATGATGCTGCAATTCCTTGGCTGCCTGCAAAAGTAAGAAAATACCAGGATTTAAGACATAAACACATTCAAATACCATCAAGAGTGTCACCGTTATCCTGAACTAGGATTTTACAGTCAAAACAGTAGAAACAAAATCCCACTTATTTCCCCTTCTTTCCTTTTAAGACAGTTTTGTAAATATTACCATGACCTTTTTTAAAACTAGAGTTCTCATACTAATCTCACATATGTGCTTCATTCCGGTTTAAAATACAATTCTTTATGGTGACTGTTTATGGTTACCAAAATCTCTAGAAATGATATATCTGTCAGTGAAATCATATACTAAGAAAAGACTGATGAGTAAATAAAAATGAAAATGAAGTATGTATCTTGACAATAAAAAGTTATGTAAGAAATCATTTTAGTTGTAAATTTATGAGAGTGATCACTTTATTATTTCTCCTATTTGTAAATCAAGAAACCCCTTATCATTTGTTTTGTACCACCATGAGGTAAACCTTATAATTATGCCACAAAAGGAGGAAAAATTAATCTCTGACTTTCTTATGGTTAAGGAAACAAGCATAATGTGATAAAGTCTGTTTAACAAACTCTGTTTTCAAACCAAAGGGTCATTCATGTTTTCTTCTTTGTAATAGAAATCCACTATAACATAATTTCTTTTCTAGTCTATGTAACCTAGGTTATAATACATGTGATTAAAATTCTTGTTATTTTAATGAAGAAAACATGCTTAATTTTCTGTATAAGTCCTAAGCCAGAAAGTTTCATGTTTCTGTTCCCACAGTGAGAGTTCATATTACACAATATATTGTCAGGAATGAAGACAAGATAATTACAGTTTAAATGAAGTACAAACCTACTCTATCTGTGGTATGAACAAGTAATTAAAAGGCTTGTAATTAGTTGTTGTATCCACAAATTTTAAAATTATAACATATACCAGCAATTTCATTTACCTACTCTAGAATGAAGATACGCTTTGTTAGGAGTTCATTCAGTTACTTAAATCTACCTTAGTGAAATTTTCTGCTTTTGTCATTTTATATCTTTGCACATCTTTAGAATTTTAAAACCTTAGTTTAAAAGAAAAAAAAAATAGGCTTAATTGTCTCTTCTTATAAATCATTACACTGGCTAAAGCTGAATTCCCCAGAAAGTGAGGTGTGAAGAGCATCTTTAAAATTAGTTTTTCTGAAAATGAAGAATATTAAATTACCTAATGTAGGCAGCTCTAGGAAAACACAGATGTGAAGCATGGTACTCCAACACTAAAAATTAAAGTGGTTGAACCCTGTGAAATTTAAAAATTTTCCTTTTTTAATGGTTGATGAGGAAAACTTAGTGCAGATCTGTCTCCCATGTATGCAGGGCAAAAATCTACAAAATTGGAATCATAGAATCATAGAATTAGTATGCATGTTCCTTTCTTTTAACAACAAGAATCTGCATGCAAAAAGAGAAAAAAGTTTCATCATATATCTAATAGCAAATACAATTTTTGACTGAGACACCAAATCAAGAAGAGAGCAATGGGAAGTCCAGTATATCAAGTATTTTCTGCCAGTGAATGAAATATTTTAATTAAAACAATAGCAAGTATTTGATGATCCTTTGGTAGACTTGAAACAATCATTGTAATTTAATCTGACTCAAACCCAAACTATCAGGTAAAATATATTTCAGAATTCCTTTAAAAATATTTAAGAATATGGTAAAACTAGCAAAACTAGGAAAAGAGCAAAAACATATCTACCCGTATAAACCATGTATACCTTAGAAGTACACCATTTAAACCTCCAGAACAGGACGGTTGTCTTACCTTTGCCTGTTATCCTATTATTTTGTGTATACCCATTTCTTTCAGAATATAAACTATCATACTGTATTGCTACATAGTTTTAATACTTATCACAAAAACACAGCAAGTGAAGTTGTTAAAGAAAACAAAACAAAACAAAATTTTTCTTCCTGCCACAAAGGTGTCGTTTACTCCCCAGCATTACCATGTCAGACCAAGAAATCAGTCTTGTCTGTAGGCAAAAGCTTATTCCCTTACCTCAATGCTTAGCTGCTTGAAAGCACAGCTAGTGTGCTCCATCTCAGAGATTCTCTTTGTCCTTAGTAGATGTCCCCTCCCTGGGTTTCTTTGCAGCAGGTTGGTACTGAGAACCTGGCCTCTGCCTTGACAACAGCAACATGTTAGTATACAAACTAGTGTTTAATGTTGCATATTTTGAAGAAACATATCCTGTTCCAAGATGAGGTTTCATTTGCTACACCAAAGCAATGTATCTGCCTGGTGGCTGCACAGACAAAGTGCCCCGCAGATCTTAAAAGTGCTCAATGAACTGCTGACTCTGCAGGATCTACCGTGGGCTTAGGATAAAGTTTATTAGATTTGCTGCAATTTCATTTGTTTTTAATAAAATAAAGAGATTAAGTTGAAGATTGGGAAATTTTGAAATACTGCAGTCCAACAGACTACATAGTCTGTTCATGCTTTAGACCGCAATCAAGATGATGCAGAGATTTGTAGTTCCCTAGAAAATGAAAGCCTGATGAAGTCCTTTAGGGGAACCAGGAGATATCCAGATGGAATATTTGTGTAAATTCAATATAATTGAAATTTAGTGGGAGGTATTTATGTTTGCTAAAGGAATTGTCATAACAGGTTTAAGGATCTAGAATCGTATATAGGTTTTCAAATAGAAGAACTGGAAAAAAAATATTCTTTTGTTCAGCAAATCCCTTCAATGTCAGACTGTAAACCACAAATTAAAGGAACCCTCTACAACTAATGCATATTCAAAGAGGAAGAAGAATATTGGTAGTGCTAGATATCGCTAATAGAAGAGGAGAATGCAATCTATGAATACATTGCTGTATTAATACAAAGATGCTTTTATACATTATTAACAGAAAAGTGTCAAATCTGTATAGCGGTAGGGCAAGGCATTTATCTGGCTTGCAAAGTGACCAGGATAGGCACCTTGCAACCTGTCTGCAGGACAGACTTACTGACCACTTATGGCTTGAACCCCTTATAGCTGGTGGTCGGGTCCTTGTGCCAATACGTGATGTATCCCCAGCATGGGAAATGCATTTGAATTGCTCAGGTGATGCAAGCTGGCAACTGCTGGTATACAGTAAGGGTGGTAACTCACACAACACACTCTGCAGGCTAGCTCAAACACTGCATCAGTGTTGCAGCATTCCCTGCAGACAGTAACTTGTCTGGCAAAGAAACAAGGTTACAGATATAGAGAGAAGGCTCTCTAAGTGCTTAAGCTCCAGTTTATGATATGAACAGCAGCACCACGTAATTCAGAACTGTCCCTTACTATGTCAAAATGTCACTAGTTTCCTAGCATGTGAGGCCACAGTGCTGGCATTAGAAATAACATGTTTTTCTTTTGGCCTGAGGGAGAATTGAAATGCCTCTCTAAATAGACCTCACTTCTTGCCATAAATGCTATAGGACACAAGGATTAAAGGTTTTGACTGAAGGCAGCATTCTTTGTAGAATTAAGAAAGAGGAGGGAACAAAAAAAGGAAATAAACACAGCACTGGTGTATAAGAGCAGCGTTGTGTTCTCTGCTGCCTATTGCAGAATGTTTAACAGTTACGCAGGTTCAGCTGCTCCACAATTACCAATAATGAAAAGCAATGCAAATTATATATAAAAGTATATATATTTTCAAATCTCTATATGTATGTGTATAGATATCTATAATAAGTACATACACACACATATATGTATGTGTATATATTTCCATGTGATATCTACAATATAGACTGCATGTGTATATACACACACATTTTACCCATCATTCTGCACCTTGTCTCTTGTTCATAAGCAACATTATTAAATAGTTTGGATATGAGCATAGAAAACAAAGATTAATTGGAAAGTGTTTTTCTTACATGTCTTGTATGGATTCCTTGATTTTATTCAAAGCCAGAGTGGAATTAAGAATAAAAACATTAAAAAAAATCAAAATAATTTTTGTTTTTATATACATGCTGCCACAAAACACTGTTTTTTAAAGAGTCAGTGATCCAAAACTGAAATAACTATCCAGCTTGCATAAGCCAATAAGAAAACTTATTTTTTGAAATACATTTGTGCTTTTGCAGAAAATATTGAGCTACATGATACATTTATGAAAAGCTTATCCAGACATCATATGCCTTCAACAATAATGATTTGTGAACCTTCTTAGAGAATCACTCTCTCCCACTTCACATGAACAGCTTAGCCTTCTGCTTAGAGGTCTCCTTAGGTTGATAGAGTACAAAAGGTTGACCATTTTCCTTTTATGCTGTGAACCTGTAGAAAGGCAGATGCAGTACTTCATAGCCCTGCTTCTGTGTTGTTCTGTGAACATTTTAAGCGATTCATCCCTTAGTACAGCAGACAGCACGCCCAAGATGCTTAGTGTTGCTTTAGAAATACCTGTCAGGATGCCCCACAGGCCAGGAGCTCCCTGTGGGACAGGGACCAGGGAGTCTGCAGGTCCATCAAGGCAGGGCTCATTACACCACCCCAGCCAGGACCAGGGCAGCAAGCAGGGCACAGGATCTAACCCCAGACCCAGGCAACAGTGGCTTTCCTGAGCATGAGGTTTCCATTACTGCCTGGAGTTGCAGAGTTTGAAATACCCAACAAAATTCTTTATTTGCAGTTTGCTGGTATTCTTTTTATTTCCAACCAGGTTGAAGCCATATACACATTAACATTATTATAAATTAATGATACTTTGTTGAACATATTTGACGGAGGGTTGAATATTAGTTTAGATTTTTTTTGTTATTTCTGATTTGATGTCATTATTTCTCATTAATGAAAGTGATATCAGACCTACTCCTTTTACTCTACAACTAGTCATTTGTTTGACAACATGACAACAGGAGTTCTGTAAGCATGGACCTAATGTCTGTATATTCAAAGCTGCTTTGCCTCTAAAATAAAAAGTGAAATTCTTCAGCTATGGTAAAATATCATGGGG
>JBCJKH010013605.1:1532-19326 GCA_039877255.1 Loriculus beryllinus | reverse complement strand
TTGTCTGGGGGGGGGGGGGCACTGCGGCCTGCCCGCCTCGCTCGGCCTTTGTTCCGCCCGGGAGCTCCGCAGCCCCGGGCCCGGGTCCCCCCTGCCCCTCGCGGTTCCTGTCAGCTGCCCCGACAGGCCCCGGGCTCCTCGAGCGGCCGGACGGGCCCCTTGGGCACGGGTCTGGGTCTCCTGGTAGGAAACGCGGGGCGGAACTCGCCGGGTTTGAGTGTGGGGATAGGGCTGAGCCGCTGCGAGCTGGGGAGCGGTGGCTGCACGGTGCTGGGGACGGGTGGATGCAATGGCAGGGCTTGGTCTGATACATCCTGGGCGTGAAAGCATCTGCTTCCCTAACAGTGCTTCGTTGGAGTGAGAAACAAAACAGAAACGAGAGGTTTCTCCAGGCTGAGCACCTGAAAGGCTCTTCGTGGCCCTGCTTCTGTGCCCTCCCATCGTGAAATGGGTGGCCTGGTATAAACACTTACTCGATATTTTGTTTGCAGGATGGAAGAGGAATTGGCAGCTCCTTCTACATCCACAGATAAGACAGACAGGTGAGATGAGGGTCAGGCTTGTCAGTTACTAAAGAATGACAGTGGTTTGGGTTGGATCTAGTTCCAACCCCCTGCCATGGGTACCTTCCACTGGACGGGTTTGTTGAGTGAAATGAAAGAGTCACCCTTCAAACTGGTTGTTAGGCTTGAAGTTTAACTGGTGGGGATGCTGTAGACGCTCACAACTTGTGCTCGCCTGTAGTCTGCATGAATCTAGTCCAATAGAGCTCCTACAGGGAGTAATAAACACATAAATACCGGCTCTTGTTTGGGAAGTTCTTGATCTTTGGGTTAGTGCTGGGGAAGCATTGGGCAGGTATCAGTACGTGACCAGTGGGTAGTAGTTCTGCGTGTGTGCAGCACCTCTCATCCCAGTCCAAGGTTCTGGACTGGGATGGACCTTTTGGAAATGAAACTCTGCCATGTGCTGAACCGAAACAACGCTTGGCATCTGCCATTCCTCAAATGCATCATGCTGCGCTATTAGAAGTCAGGGCTTGGATTTATCCTTCTTTTTCTTGGCTTAGCCAGCATTGGAGTCTGCTCAAACACTGCACAGAACAAGCGTGTGACTCTTAAAGTATGTTCTGTAGCATCCGTTGTCATACTGGATTCTGATACCTGCTTCTTGCAGTGCTTGGTTAAAATAAACCCATCTGCCCTCAATCATAACAAGTAAAAGTTGGTCCAGATTTAAACAAGACAAATTACCCCCTAGCTTGGTACTTCCAACCAGTGTAACATCTGCAACATGCTCTGATGTAAAGCTGACTCGGGTTTGAAGGCTGGATATGAAATGACTATGGAAACTAACAGAATACTGTTTTGTTTTATTCCCCCTCAGTATGGATGTGGATGGAGAATCAAAGAAACTATTGGGTTTAGGACAGAAACACTTGGTAATGGGAAATATTCCGGCTGCTGTTAATGCATTCCAGGAAGCTGCGAGCTTACTGTGAGTAGTAGAATGTTCTGTGTGGTTTTGCAGGGTGTGGGGTTTAGTTTGTCTGTGCTGTTGTGTCTTACACAAGGAAGACATAAATTGTTACCTCACACATGCTGCTGTGTTTGTAATACAGCTGAGGAGAGGATAAACTACTTGATTTAACTCGAGCATTGGACAGTGCTGTAGTTGGTGTGCAATTTAGACAGCCATTGTGGTAGTAATTGTGAAGCTCCAAAAGGAGGAGAAGGGATTTGGTATTTGATTTTGCAACATGTGGTTCTGATGGCTGTTGACAGGACAATAAGGAGGTAGCGTTACTTGCTAGTAACTTGTTGGCACTTCTTGATCAGTGTCTGAGGGTGGTGCCTCTGGGTTTTAGATCAGTCTGCTTTGCTGGGTGTTTGAGAGCTGTGTCTTGCGAAGTCAGAGCAGCATTCATTATCTGTTCGATACAATGGGAGATGAGCTAACAAACTGATTGTTCCTGTCCAGCTGTCTTTAGCTTATAGGTACTAAACCCTAGAGTAGGCACAGGGAAATAATTCTTCATTAACTTTTGTAGGGGTAAGAAATACGGTGAAACAGCGGATGAGTGTGCGGAGGCTTTTTTTTACTATGGGAAATCTCTTCTGGAGTTGGCAAGGTATGCTGACAGTTTCTTGTTTGATTAAGCCTGGCTGGTGTAACAGGATTCCACCCTCATATAGACTGGAATACACTAAACTCCATGTATGTTGGGTGGGATGGGCCATGGCATTGCAGCTTGTGGAGCTGAAATGGTGTTATTACAGGAGCTAAGGGATAAGAAACTTTTCTTCCCTTTAGAATGGAAAATGGTGTGCTGGGAAATGCCTTAGAAGGGGTGCAGGTTGAAGAGGAAGCAGAAAAAGCTGAAGATGATTCTGCATTACCAGCTGCTGATGGTATGTAAAGCTGTCAGATGTGTCATGGAGGCACCAGGCTGCGTTTTCTGGTCTAAATGATCCTTTATCTTGGGTAGCCTGAAACATTCTGTTGAGACACTGAGCAGCCTGAATGGACTTTATTTTGTTGTTGTTCTTCTAATCTAGCTTAAAGATTGAATAAAACTGCAAGGAACTGGTCACTTAAAGCATGTGTTATGGTCACCAGGTGTCTGTGTCATGAAACACTGCACTCAAACTTGCTTTCTCATGCTTCACAGTCAAGTTGACCTGCTTTGTAACCTTGCAGTAGGACAGGTTGGATTAAAGTGTCCAAGAACAGTCACTATTTTATACTCCCTGCAGCTGGAGATAATACAGGAATTCCTGTCCATCCAGGCTATTAAAACACTGGCACCTCTTGCTTAGCTGTGGCTAAACGCTAGCGCTCAGAACTGCACACTGCTTGAGCAGCCGCTTGCAATAATGCAGTCAGGGGAAGGGCTTTGCTTAGTTTGAATTACTCTGCTGGTTCTGTCCTAATTCCTTGTACTTTGAAAATGAAGCTTTTAGGAATGTCATCTAACTTGATGGCAAATGGCCACACTGGAGGGTCTGAGGGTGGTGGTGTCAGTGCCCGTTAATGTCTTTAACACTAAACTCGAAGAAATGTTTATGCTTCCTCAATCATGTAGAAGAAGCAAGGGAGGACTTGAGAGAACAGGTATATAATGCCATGGGTGGAAAAGAAGAGGCCAAAAAGTCAACAGGAGAGTCTCCAGTGGTATCTGAGAATGAAAACAAAGAGAAGGATGTTGAAATGAAAGATGTTGCAGAATCAAAAACGGCAGAAGGAGGAAATGCTGACAAGGATGTAAAGCTTGAAGAGGCTGAAAAGATGGAGGTTTCTGTGGAAAAAGAAGTATCTTCAGAAGAGCAGAAGCAGCAGGAAGCTGTGGAGAAGGAGGCCACAAAAGAGGAGGCAGCTGCAGAAGAAAAGGTAGTGGAAAAAGAGCAGAAGGTGGTGTCTGAAGAGAAGGGAGCAGAGGCAACTGAGGGGTTGGAGAGCACAACAGAAGTGATGGACAAGGAGGCAAAGGCAGCTGTGGAAGAGGCTGGGGCTGCAAGAGTGGCTGTGGAAAAGAAGGGAGAGCAAGCAACAGAAGCAACAGAAAAAACACCTGCTGTGGAGAAGGGAGAGGCTGTAGAAGGACAGGCAGAAGCAGCTGTGGATGAGAAGGCAGTAGCACAAGTGACAGCAGAAGCACAGGCAGCAGCAGTTGCTGTGGAGCAGAAAGACACTGCAGAAGGGGAAGCAGAGGCAGCTGAACAGAAGAAGGTGGAGGAGAAGCAAGAGCCAATAGAGACCACTACAGAAGAGAACCCAGATGAATCTAAAGAGACAGAGTCCTCAAAGGAGCCTGTGCCCACAGAGGGTAAAGAGCCATGTAAGGACCTGGAAGAAAAGGCTGAAGTAGCTGCTAAGGTAGAGAAAGAGGAAAAGAAAGATGACCTGATGGAAAAGGGTGAAGGTGCTAAGGTAGAGAAAGAAGAGAAAGATGACCTGATGCAAGAGGGAGAAGGTAACAGTGAGAGGAGAAAAGTACTTGTGGGTGGATGAACTTGATGGATTTGGCTAACCATGGGTAAAAAGTGTTCCATTCAGGATTTTCTGTTTGCCTTAGAATAAGGAAAAGGCACGGTAAAGGGGCTCTTGGAGGATTTTACATCCAAGTAAAGTTTCAAGGAGTAGTGAATAGTCTCAGTTTCGCCAGACTAACGCTTAACTAACTGCAAAGCAGATCTTATTTGAAAGCAAACTTACAGCCCTGTGAAATGTGTAAGTAATGGCTAGGCTGGTGGAGAATACTGAATGGATGTTCACTTGCATGCGTCTGGGTTTAGTGCACTAACCTCCAAATAACTTGAAGCACAAGTTGCCTCTGTTGCATTTGATTTTAAAACAGTGGAGCAGAAAAGAACGAACAGCTAAAACCTTAACATAGTAAATTTGCTTTTAGTGGGGTGAAGGAACTCGATCCATTTGAGTCTTTCTGGTTGTAATTACAATGAGAATTTGGTTAGCAAATCTAAACTTCATTTGCCCTGGGACCTGAAGGCTTATTGCTGCTATCTAGTGCAGTCTTGCAGCTATCCAGCTTTTTTCTGCCGTTCTGCTTTGCTGCTTCATGACAGCTGTTTTCAGGATAATGTTAAAGTAACCTGCTTCAGAGTAAAACTTGAGCACTTTGACATATTACTTGTATGGTCTTAGTAGGCCAGTGCTTTCTGTTGCACAAATTGATGAGCTGATAATTGAAGTGTTGCTTATCAGTAACTCTGCTTCACAGGAAGACCCATATTAGGAGTAGCAAACATCCAGGCTAAATGGTTCTGGACACTGAAAGGATTTGTGCTGCTGAGCACAGTGAATGCTCAGTGGTGGAGCAGCTGCCTAACAAAGTGTCTGAACAGAGTATAAACTCTGAACAGACCATAAACTAAGAGGAGTTATCCACTCACCATCCTGTGAAAGGCTGCTTATGTACACACACTGCTGCTTTTTGTTCCCAGGCTCCCCAGCTCTGCAAGTGTGAGGATACTCTTGGTCTGGTGCTGTGTTATTCCGGGCTCCTCCCACTCCTTAAAGTTTAACTTCCTAACATCTCTTCTGTTTTACCTTTGATCGAGCTGTCCTCACACTCGCAGGTTTGGCTCCTTCAGTGGTAGGTGTTTGCTTCTGGGGAGCTAGACAAACAGGCTCATGGGTTCCCTGGTTCCCACCTCACCAAGCTCCTGTTATTCTGGAATTAGTCAGTGGTCATGATACACGGATTAAATGTGAGACTTGAGAACACTGATTGATTTGTATGGAAGGTTATTGACCATATTCCTTCACTGCACATGTCCCCAGAATGTTTTCTACTGGTAGAATAGCTCCCACCCAGTATCAGAAGACAAATCGGTGCCACACAATAGTAGGTTTGTTAATAACACTGCCACTTAAGTCTCTGACCTGAGGAACACTAATTCAGAAATGGTCTTACTTGTACACAGTTGGCAGCTATCTTGCTGAGAGCACTTGTTATCTGTTGCATGAAGTCCATCAACCGAGCAGTACCTCCAGGGCTGCTCAGGATCTCATGGCTTCAGTGAGGGTTTACAATTCTGTGTAAGTTTCCATTCTAGATAGTTTAACTTCATGAAGTTGAACTTGAAATGGGGACTAAGGTAGCCTGGAGCTACTCTAGTTGACAGTGCCCAGCACTTTCAGCAAGATGGCTGCTGCTGAGAATTTAATATATAGGTACTGTTCTTGCACATCTAACCTGTCACTGGAAGAGTGAGGGCTGGATATGATACGTTCTACCTGACTCCATGTGAAGCAAGTGTAGCACCAACAAGTGCTCTCACTCATCTACTTTCCTTGTAGAAACAGAAGAATCTGAAGAGGAAGATAAAGAAAATGATAAAGCTGAAGATAAGGAGAATGAGTTGACAGTGGAAGAAAAGGTGAGATTGTGAGCTCTGGTATTGGTGCTTGTGGGGGAGTGTCTAAATGTCATGTCAGTGTCTTTATAAAAGCTCAGCTGAATTTCAGCTAGTTCTGTTTAGGAAATGACTTTTGCAAATGAATTGTGCCCCTTCCTCAGGCAATACTGTGCATAATCTGCATTGTAGGATGCTGCTCAGCTCTTTCCTGTAAACTTGGGCTTGTTTAGCTATGCTGAAACAAACACTTGTGGCCTCCTAATGAGTAATGCAGCCTGGTAAACACAGGGGCAGGCAGGGAAAGTTGCTTTAGCTTGCTGCAAGAGTTACTTGCAGAAGAGTTTATTCTCTGCTTGTTTTGTTGTCTCACTATAGCCATATTGAATGCACCCAGCCCAGTGATTCGGGTGGGAATTTAGTGGGAAGTGTAATAAAGTGGAGCATCAACTCCTTTCTGTTCATCTAAATAGCACCTCAAACAAAATCTTATTCTTGGGATAATGGTCCTTGGTGCCCCGTTCCTGGAAAATTATTAAGGCCATATCAGCTAACAGTGTAAGCCTGTGTTTCGTTTAAAGCATTGTCACTGCAGGCAGAGTCTCGGTTGATGCAATAATGTCTTCATGTTCTTTTTTTTTTCCCTCCTTGTTGTAAACTGTTTATCTCTTGAGATCTGTTCCTTGACAACCCTGCTTAGAAACTTGGTGGTGTTGTTTGGTGTGGTACGTAACCAAGTCACTTAATCTTTAACGCACTTTGAGTCTTTACAGGAGAGTGAGGAGGATGAAGTTGGAAATCTTGAGCTGGCCTGGGACATGTTGGAGTTAGCAAAAGTCATCTACAAGAGGTAAGGACTCAAGTCTGAATTTGGACATGTGCTGGATAAACTCATAAATCAGGGGTGGTGTAATTAGTGAATGTGGTGTGTTCTGATCAAGATTTAACTGCTTCTCTTCAGACAAGAAACAAAAGAAGCTCAGCTCCATGCGGCTCAAGCTCATCTAAAGCTAGGAGAAGTTAGCATTGAATCTGGTAAGTAATACTAATTCTCATGTACAACATGTTCAGTTCCACTTACTGACAACTCTCTTTTGTACTTTCAGATGAGTGGGGGTGAGTTAAGGCTGTTAAGATGAAAACAAAATACTTTATCTAATTATGATGGTGCCCACTACATGAAAAGCTTTGGAATCAATGGATGAGCAAGTTGGTGCCTTAAACAGGATAGTCCGTGCTTTTCCAAACCAATGGAAGAAAGCTTTGAGTAGGAAGTAATGTGTTGCCAGGTCAAAACCAACCTTGTGTTGTGCTTTATAAGCAAGTTTTGGTTAGCTTGTGAACGTTAGGAGATACTTTCTTATTGAAGGAGTGAGCCACTGAGCTCAGTAGTATGTGTTGGAACCATGCCTTGTCCAGAACAAAAAGACTACAAATGAAGAATGGTTGATTCCCTTAAACTTTACTGTATGTGTGTATGGTCAGAAAAGACTGCTGTGCAGCAGAAAGAGTAGGAAGCAAGCCCCAGGTTTGCACCTTCTAATGTGTCTTATCTGCCCTTCATTTAAAGTGTTTTAGTAAATCCAGATGGAATGTAGTGTTTCTCTATGGCAAGCACTGGTAATCTTGACAGACTTCTGGACCGGGGCTACAAAGTGAAGGTGGTGTTTCTGTGTCACTAAAGAGCTTGACTGGAAGGTAGCAAGGGACCATCCTTAGCTCTGGATTCAAGTGGCAGTTGTGATCAGTTATATTTGATTCATGGTAGCAGGTAAAATAGCAGGATTTGTGTGCCTGGGTTGACTTGGCTGCTTAATTCACTGTGGTGCTGCAACGAGACAAAGCACACCTGAGGGAGCTGGCCTCTAAATCTAAGAGGAGGGAGGCAGTGCTGTCATTTGATAGTCTTAAAGCAGCCTGTTGCTGAGCTCGAGTGCTGTGTTCAATGGTGGTTCTGTTTTCAGACTGTATGAAGTGTAATAAAATACAGAGTAACTGAATGAGGGTTTAGGTCTTGCTTGTTTGGATAAATGAGTGTGGTTTGTAAAGACCTCATGGTTTTCCTCTCTAGAAAACTACACACAGGCTATTGAAGAGTTCCAGGCCTGCCTGGCCTTGCAGCAAAAGTACCTGGAGGCTCATGACCGCCTGCTTGCTGAGAGCCACTACCAGCTGGCTCTGGCATATCACTACAACAGCCAGTTCGATGAGGCCGTTCTGCAGTTTGGCAAATCTGTGGAGGTCATTGACAAGAGGCTGGGTAAGTGGATTTCTAAGGCTGCCTATCGAATAGGAGAGCTTTCACAAGTCAAAGCAGACTTTAACTGCACTACAAGTAGCTAAGTGGGCTTTATTACCTTGCCTTGACAATGTTTGCTGGTCTGAAAGTGGCAACAGGTTATGCTGGTACCGGAATTGTTGAAACTCTGTGGTAGCAGATGCTTGCCTCTGGATGTTAACTGTGGGCAGCTACTTTGTCTTGATTTTTTTGCCATGATAACTGTTTAATCCTAGCAATGCTTACTGAGCGGATAAAGAAGGCAGAAGGTGGATCTCCTGAAGATGAGAAAGAGATTGAAGAACTGAAGGGACTGCTTCCTGAAATCAAAGAAAAGATAGAAGATTCAAAGGAGTCTCAAAAGAGTGCAAGAGTAGCTGAGTTGGCATTGAAAGCAACTCTGGTTAGTGTGTCCTGTGCTTTCTTTTTACCCAAACTTTTCCAGTGAGACTTAAAGTAAACCCATAGTGGGAGGAGCGCAGACTTGGCTGTCGAGATTGAGGGCTGGTGGTTGCTCACACTTGTTACAAGCTGTGATTGTGAGAAGGAAACTGAGGTAATTGATGTCTAAAGACAGGGTATTTTATTTATAAATACCCTGACATTAAGTGTTCCAAACTAGACTTGAATTCTATACTTTTCTGTCACAATTTAATGTGTCGGGGCTGGCAATGACAGGTCAGCCAAATGTGAGAGTAGACCAAGCACTTGTCCTGTGTGTGTATGCAGAATGCATTGGTTAAGACATGAAGGGTCTGGGGTTTTTGTCCCTTTCTAAACTAACATGGTCTTGCCAGAATTTGTTTACTGTTTCTTCTGTTTTTCTGAAGGTTGGAACTACATCTGGCTTTGCACAAAGTGAAGACAGCGGCTCTGTTTCCACAGTAAGTTAACTGAAGATGGATGCTGATAATCCATGTCTGCTGTAAGGATTACTGTTTGCTGTTACTCATGTGTCCACGTCTGTCTTGTAATAGATTCCAGTAAGAAAAGCAGCTGATGGTGCATCTCAGTGTGTTACAGACATCTCTCACCTAGTCAGGAAAAAGGTGAGTCCAGATAATTTCTGGTTGAGCAGTTTGTCAGAGTACCACTGGCTTGTTCTGTGTCATTTCTTGTCTTAAAGCTTTTTTTCTGAGCTTAATTTATAATGGAAAAAAGCCCTCTAAAATTAAAACCAGAAATAGTGCATGAAACACCTTTCCACTGGGAGCCAGGCAGTCTGGGAACCATCCAGCCTCCAGGAGACTGTTCCAGGTGCTTCAGTGCCCTGCCTGACTCAGTGGTTTCATTTCAGAGTTGTGTGGTTTCTGCTGGCCAGGAGTGCCCTCCTCTGCTGAGGGCCTGCAAAAGCTGCAGGGCTGCCTACAGATCTTGAGGGCAAGCAACAAGGCTGAGCTGGGGTCCCTTCTTTCCAAGTGGAAATGGAGAATTAAGGCTTAATGAATAGCAAAGCCAGTTGAATGGTAGTAATGATTAACTGCCTCTTAAAGAGAGGTATTGAGCACTAGGTTCCTTCAAAGGTGTGTGTGTTTTTCCTAGGATTGTTTACTAATAGTGCTAAGAAGAGCCCTTGTAGAATCTTAGTTTTTATTTTCTATGCTGCTGTGGCACAGCCTGGCCTGTGTTGTGTTTACTGGCCTCTTTCAGTTCAGGTTTGCTTGGAGCAACTTTGATCTGCTTTATGCAGGTGATTGTGTCATAGATGTTCTAAATCCATCCTTTTAACTGTTACCTGGCTCAGCAGTCGAATGTTTCCTTGCCAAACTATAACTAAGGATATACAGCACTGTACATACCAGCGTTTCAGTAGTGTCTTACCAGAAATCCTCTGGTTGAGACCACAGAGCTTTGGTTAAATCTTAATGAATACTGAAGTATCCATGTTGAACCTGGCAAGCAGAGCTTGAGCAGATGGATATGCAATGATGTCTAGGTGCTAACTCTAAAAAATACTTAAAATCTCATTTCTACATAGTGAAGACTATAAACAATTTTGTCCTCAGAGGAAACCAGAGGAGGAGACTCACCAGGGAGACAATGAAGCTAAGAAATCTAAACCAGAGCTGGCTGTCAATGGTGGTGGTGGTGATACTGTCCCCCGTGGGAACGAGGTTGCAGAACAAATGGAAGAGGAGGTGGGCAGCTGAGGCAGGAGCCTGCCCTGGGCTTCGGTTTCCTTTTTAACTCCCTCCTCTATTCAGGTGTGGGTTTGTGCCTGGGTTTATTCCTGCTGGCCTTCACAAGGCTTCCCAGGGGAGGTGGGGAAGTGAGTGGGAACATTTCCCCATTTAGCAATTATATTTTATATATATATATATATAGTATGATACTTGTGTTGTACCATAGTGTCAAAACATCACATGGGCTGGGACAGAAACCTGTTCTGGGTGCAATTGTTAATACCCCTGGGCTGCAATGGTTCCTGTCAATATGTTACGGTAGTGTTGGGCTCTGAGGATCAGCAGGAGGAGTCAGTTAAAGCCTCAGACTGCAGGAACCTTGAGCTGCTGCAGGAGTTGGTGCTGGCAGGGAGTGTCTTGTGTTCTAACACCAAACCCTTTTCTTCTATTTTAGACAGAGAAAAGGCCACAAGCAGAATCAGGGGCTGCAGTTGAAAGCACAGTATGATAATTCTTTAACCTTGGACACTCCTCTCCTTACAAGGAAAATGGTTTTGTATATAGTGTATTTTTTCACTTTTTGGCAACTTTTGTATGACTTCAATAAAGATTGTAAGCAAATGTTCCCTGGCTTGACCTGCTTCCTGCTGCAGGCTGCAGCATCTGCTCCTCACTCTAGTCCCTGGGGTGCAGGTCTCACCTTGGCAGTGTGGGGCCTCAGCCTTTCCACTCCAATCTGCTTAATGAGGCAGGAGGGAAGGTGGGTGCTGGGGGAGCCTGGGCTGGCTGCTGCTGGGGGGGGGAAGAATGAGGAATAAAATTCAAATTCACTGTAGCTGTGGCTAAGGCAACTCTAGATCAGACTTCTTTTGCCTTCTGCTGGGCCAGGGACTAGGGCACAAGCCCTGGGATTGTAGAACCAGACTAGTTGAGAGTTGGGAAGCACCTTAAGATCATCCAGTTCCAACCCCCCTGCCATGGGCAGGGATACCTCACATTAAACCATGTCACCCAAGGCTCTGTCTAACCTGTCCTTGAACACCACCAGGGATGGAGCCTAACTTAACTTGGGCAACACATTCCAGTGCCTCACCACCCTCACAGTAAAGTTGCTTGTTTATATCTAACCTGAACTTCTCCTGTTTAAGTTTGAACCCGATACCCCTTGTCCTGTCACTACAGTCCCTAATGAAGAGTCCCTCCCCAGCATCCCTATAGGCCCTGTTCAGATACTGGAAGGCTGCTATGAGGTCTCCACGCAGCCTTCTTTTCTCCAGGCTGAACGGCCTATCTTAATACAGGAGGTGCTCCAGTCCCTGCTCATCCTTGTGGCCTCCTCTGGACTTGTTCCAACAGTTCTATGTCCTTTTTATGCTGAGGACACCAGAACTGCACACAATGCTCCAGGTGAGGTCTCAAAAGAGCAGAGCAGAGGGGCAGGATCACCTCCTTGGACCTGTCCTCTAACAACAGTCCTGAACTCCAGAATGGAACATGCCACCGAAGAGCGTGCCACTATTGACTCATGCTGTGATCTGCTAGATCCCCGGATTCCTTCCCACCATAATGCTGCTGAACTAGATGCTGAGTTCTGCTTCATTCCCTCTTTCTAGCTCAGCTCCCCACAGCATTCAGACCTTAGCTGGGATTTCACCACCCAGGTCACGGTGGACCAGCTCCAGATCCCAAGACACGCTGTGCTCAGTACAACTTGCAGAGAGGCCAGGGGGAAAGGAAGGATGAATTGCTCTGCCTGTGCTCAGCAATGCTCCAAGCACTGAAAAAAGAGTCCCTGTCCTCCTGAGCTGGCAAATATGGAAAATGCAGAGAGAAAGGTGCAGCTTAACCCCAACAAGACCTGCACTAAGGTCTGAGCTTGGTTCAGCCCGTCAGGCAGTGTCACCTGGAGCTGCATGGGGCTGAGGGATGTAGTGCATGCAGGGTGCTCCTCCCACCTTTTTGCAGCAGCAGGGCACTGGTCTCTGGTGAGCAGCTCCCTTCACTGATGAGGTACTCATGGAACTCCTTGAAGCCAATGGACTGGAAGATGCCATGCTGGTAATCCTGCCTGGAGAAGACAAGAGGCAGGGGTCAAAGCCATCTCCTGTAGAACACTGGGAGACCTCAACCCTCCCCTGTATAACTGAGGTCTCTGCATCCCACCCTGCAGAAACCTCCCCAGGTGACACAAGCCCATGGGCTCAGGAGACAAGCCAAACCAGGCACATAGGAACACAGATCAGTGCCTTCAGTGCCACCCCATGTCGTCTTCCCTGTGTGAATGCTTAGGCAGCACCAAGTCATTTTTACTGAGGGAAAATGGCAGGTATGGACCAGGCAAAATTAATTCTCAACACTAAGAGCCAGAGGGACTCTGCTCTTTGACCAAATCTGCTCTAAGGATTCTGGCAGGAAGGGAGGAAGGCCAGTAAGTGCTGGAGGATCCGGCTGGTCCACACCTCTCCACGATGGTGCCCCTGCAGAGGCAGGAACCCAGAGGAGATGCTGCCAGGAGAGGGCTGGGAGCAGCAATGCACCAGAGGTGCTGCAGGTGGAGTTGTTTTGGGGCCTGCATGGCTCTGGCAGGGGGGAACAGGAGCAGGAAGGGAGCTGGCTCCTCACCCACCGGTTCTCAGCCACCTTCTGTTGGTTGTAGCGGCGGTGGAAGTCGCGCAGCTCCTCCAGCAGCCCCGCAGCCAGCATGTCATCCACCCGCTTCTCCAGCCGCCGGTCCAGAGCTGGGAGGAGGAGAGCAGGGCATGCCCTTAGGAAGCCCACAGCTGGACCACGTGCCAGAACATGCCCCAGCACTGCCACCCTCCCCATCCCGCTGAGGAAGGCAGAACCCAGCAGGCGAGGGCAACAAGCCTTTTGTCACGCTCACTGATGCCAAAGGAATTGCTGCCTTGTTCAGGGAGGAGGCTGGGGCAGGAGCAGGGCGTCAGCCCTCATCTGCATCACCTTACTCAGCCAGGAGCTCACTCTCACCTGCCTGGTCTGCATGGAGCCACAAGATGCAGGAATGTGGGTATTTCAGGGGCCCACCTAAGGGCCCCCCACCTTCCTCCTCCTGCTGCTGCTGTAAGATTTCACTATGGGGGATCCCCGTCTCTTCAAACACTTGGAGGCTCCTGCAAGCAGAGACAGACAGAGCTCAGAGGCTGGGTGAGGATGAGCTTTTCCATTTCCCCAGCAACCCCGGGGGCTCCAGCAAAGGGAACCACAGGCACTCACTGAGATTCATCCTTTTCATGTGGGGGGAGGGCAGGTTTCTGCCCCCTCCCGTGCCCGGCATCCTGAGCACACCCAGGTCCTGGGGGTACAACGCAGTGCAGAGCACAGTGATGGCACCCAAAGAGCCTAGAGCACAGCCACCCACTCCTGCCTGGCACCGGGACAAGTCCTGCAGGGGACAGAGCTCTGGCTCCAGCCCTGCCCTTTCCAGCCAGGTAGGGCTGCAGGGAAGGGGCCAGCACTGCTGATGCTCAGCCCAGCCCAGGCAGGGAGGTGGAAGACGCTGCTGGGGGTGCCCAACCCCCTGTCCCCCTGCACCGTGCGAATGGGGTGGGTGGTGTTCTCCTCCCCCCCAGGCCAGGGCTCAGCTGGGATGGGCCCGCCAAAGCAGCAAGCCTGGTCTTGCTGCCATGCTGTTCCCACAGAGCTCAGCTATGTTACTCAGCCAGCACAGCAGCTTGCTCTTTAAATAGCTTCAGATAAACTCTGCTGCTGGGGCACCGCAGCGGGAGCAGCCCCGGTGCACACGAGCTAGGAGCCATGCACCATCCTGCATCCCAAAGGTCTCCGATCCCAGAAAGCTCCTCAACACCAGTGCTCCAAGGTCCCCAAGCACCTTGCTAAGAGGCTGGGAGCACCCACCTGGGATGGGAGAGCCTGTCTCGCTGTGTTCCCTGGCACACAATTCCCTCGGGAAGGGGTGCAGGGCACACCAAGCTCACCCCAAGCTCACCCCAAGCTCACCTGGCTACTTTGCGCTTGTCGTGGGGGTGCAGCTTGGCTGCCATCTCGGGGTCCACCCTGCTCAGGCGGCGATGGAGCTCACCACCATCCAGCTGCTCCAGCTCCACCTTCCTGTCCCTGACTGGTCCTGGAGCTGTGCTAGCTCTCTCCTGCAGGGCACAAGGCTCCCCTCAATGGAGACACTCATCCACAGGCAAGGCCAGCACAAGCAAGAACATCCCCCAGATCCACAGGGTGAATGAGGGGCTTTTGGTTCTCCTTGCCCCACTCTATCAGGAGGAACACCATGCCCAGTTGCAGAAGGCTGCTCTGAACACGGGCTCACCCTTTCCCAGTGGGATATGCAGCCCCCCAGATGTACCTTGGTGTTGATGAGGACCTTCCAGAGCAGGGACTCGATGTAGTAGTTGGTTCCTCCCACAACAATCGGGATCTTGTCTCGGGCAAAGATATCTTCAATGTGCTATAGTCAAGGAGCATAAGCAGACACGCACAGCAGGGAGGAAGGGCTGTGGCAGCAGCAGCCTGCTGGCCCAAACCTCATTCTCCCAGCCCCATGGAGCTGGTTAAGGCTGTAGGACAGGGTTATAGGTATCCCTCATCTGTCACTATCCTCTGCTGCCTGTGTCAGCTACCATCAAAACTCAGGGACACCCAGGGACTGCCAGGGAAGGTAATATCCGGCTCAGATCCTCCCCAGCCAGCCCTGAGGACGGGCTGCCCTGAGCATTAGCTGTGTAAAAGCAGCTCCAAGTTCCCCTCACCAGCAGTATCCCCTGAAACCCAGAGTTATTTGCAATGTGGGGAGCCCAAATCTGAGGCAAACCCTGATCCCTTTTGCAGGCCTGGTTGTGGAGGGGAGAAGTCCATATGTGCTCAGCCAGGCAGGCTGCAGCGTGAAGGGATATCAGAGGCACAGCTTTGTCCCTGAAATCTACCACTGTGTAGTTGGAGACAAGGGGATCCACAAAGCTGATCATGTGGTGCCTGCACAGGCGCTGCTCCTGCGGAGAAACCTTGTTTGTGATGATGTCCAAGCCCTTGTACACCTGCGGAAGAGAAGAACCCATCATTCACCTCTGTGCCCCATGAGACCCCCCTGACCGCTGCTCCTTTCCCCCACTGCTCTCCTGGCCTGGTGGAATGCTGCAGCTAGGGATGGATCAAGATCAATGTAACCAGCCAAGCCCGGCTCCGAAGCACAGAGCTCCACAACGATGAGGATGGCTGCCTCCAAGATTCCATCTCCTCATCTACTGCTCTTGGAGCTAAAAGCTCAGGTCTGCCTCTCTCCCAACACCCCCATCCAGCACAGCACTGAGTCTCGTTTGAGGACAAGGGTGACTGCTTCCCATAATGTCTCCCTGGATGCAACGTGCAACTCCATGGAGCCTCCTGAACATGCAAATGGTCTCAGCTCATGCCTGAGAGACACCAGTGAGTGCAACCGGGAGCATCTCACTGCTTCGAGGAGCGTCTTCAATCCCAAGTTTGGGATATAGAACCTGGGAGAGCACTGCTGGGAGGTGCTCACCCTCAGCTAGACAGCTAAGAGCAGAGCAGAAAGAAAAGCCACCCAAACCAACCCCTTGGGAGCATTCTTGGTGAAGATCCCAGCAGCACGCACCTGAGCCACAGCCCAAATCCACCCTCCAGGCTGCATAAAGCAGCAGCCAAAGCCCAGCCCACAGACCCTGCAAGTACCGGAGCTGCCTCAGCCTGACATCCCTTCCCCACAGCTCAGCTGGGTCCTGGGGGACATGAGAGCATGATTCACTCAGAAGGGAGGAAGGCTTTTAACCCTGCTCTCCATGGCATGCAAACACAACCCCCTCGAGCACAGGCTGCCCCTGTGCCCAGCACTGCTGGTCAATGGGTGCTGCAGACAAGCAGGTATCAGAGTGGGGACCTGCAAGGGTGCTGGCAGCAGGCACATGGTCACAGTGGGCACTTTCTGTCCAGCCTGGCTCTGCACTGTGTGACACAATGGCTCAGGCACTGCTTTGTGCCACTGCTCCTGCTTGGAACAGCCTGCCAGCTTGGAATAAACCACGCTGATGGGAGAAAGGGCTGGAAATGGCAGTGCCCTTCCTCCTCCACTACCCAGAAACCACCCCAGACTTCCAGAAACACATTTCCCCTTAATCCCCTCTGAGGAGCTGCCAAGGCAGCGCAGCCTCCACCCTCATCAGACACAGGGCCAAGGTGACACGGAGCTGACCTGCGGGCCCAGGGCGGCAGCAAGGGACGATCCGAGGTCAGTGGAGCAGGGAAACCCGGAGCTGCCGGGGCGGCTGAACCGGCTGTGGCCCCGCGCTCATTTCCCGTCCCGCCAAGGTCTTGGAACTCGCTGCTCAGCGGGCAAGGGCCAGCTCCTGCTCCCGTCCCTCGGTAGGGAAAGGCTGCCTGGGGGCAGGAAGCCAGAGGGGAGCGGGAGGGCAACCAAATGCTCTTCCTTTTTGCCCTGCAGAAACCCAGCTGGCTCCAGGGCATGGGGAGCAGACGGGAGGAGAGGCTCAAGAGGCAGCTCTGTGCCAACACGCCCCGTGCCTGGCTGCAGCCTATTGATCCCCTTCCATCACCCAGCCCCGGGCTGAGCAGCGCTATTCAAGGCAGGTCTCCAGTGGGCACCGAAAGCCTTTGAATGCATTGAGCGTTGGCTCAGTGCCTCCTCTCCCCCGGCAAGGGCCAGCCCAGCCCTGCAGCTCCTCCGACTCCCACTCGTCTGCCTGAGCTCACAGTTAATACCGAGGGCTGATGGTGAAGCTCGGAGGCAACCGGCAGCTCCCAGTGCCCTGCACAAGCACAAACAGGATTGACCCATTCAGCCTCCCCGATCCCCCAAGGTTCTCCTGGAGATTAAACACCGAGAGCCTCGCCGAATATCGAGCAGCAAGGGGAGGAATGCGGTGTCAATGTGTGGGCTGGCAGGAAACAAAGGCGGCTTTTTACATGCAGGCACCAAAAGCCCGGCGAAGGTTTCCACCAGCTGGCTGTCGCACCCAGACGTCCTCCTGACACTCATGGCTATTTTCAGCAAGCGGCTCAGATAAGCCTTTGTTGCTTTCTAAGGCTCCCAAAACAGATTAGCAGCAAGCAGCCTGGAGCAGCAGCCCTCCGACACACCGAGCACAAGCTGCGGGGCTGAAGATGCTCGGCCTTGGCAGCATCCTCCCACCCTGCACTGAAAGCCCTGCACAGGTCAGCCCCACAGCTTCCTCCTCACAGGACAGGGCCATCTCCCCTTCTAAGGGGATCCCTCTAAGTGATCCTCAGGAAACGGTGCTGTGAGGATCCTCAGCCTGGGAAGGGCTCTCCCAAACCCTCGCTCTGGCACCAGCTTCCTGCACAGCCCCAAACTCCATCCCTTTGTCACCATCTGCACCAGAGGGGTAAATAGAATCATAGAATCATAGAACAATTAGGGTTGGAAAGGACCTTCAGATCATCCAGTTCCAACCCCCTGCCATAAGCAGGGACACCTCACACTAAACCATGGCACCCAAGGCTTCATCCAACCTGGCCTTGAACACTGC
>JBCJKH010013603.1:0-16001 GCA_039877255.1 Loriculus beryllinus | reverse complement strand
TCCTCTGGACTTGTTCCAACAGTTCCATGTCCTTTTTATGTTGAGGACACCAGAACTGCACACAATACTCCAGGTGATGGCTTGTGATACTTAACTTACTTGGATCATAAAGGATTATCTTTGTGAAATAGGCTTAGCCTGACAGACAGTGAACTGAGCTGTCTTGTATACATTCTGTGATGAGCAATTTATGTAACAGAAAATATTTAACTAGGAGTGGAATAGGTATCTGTGTAAGCAGGATGGAACAAAGAGCTTCAGCCTTGGCACTATTGAAGCAAACTCTGGTAAAACACTGATGTTATTTATGAGTTCCAAGAAATTATTTAAATATATATGTATATATATACATGAGGCTTTTCCAGTAAATTTAATGAACATATATGTATTACTGTCATATAATGCCTGCTTTTGAGAATGCCAGTCAGGCACCTTTGGTGGAAAGAACCCCGTATCTCCAGTGCTGCAATAAAGAATACCTGCATTCTAAGATTTCAAGGCAAGGCTTAGAGAGTTTTATTTGATGACTTTTAGGGTATCACATGTAGGACACAGCTATCTGCATTTCTGATTTCCTGAAGAGCTGTATTACATTTTAAGTTCTTAAAGAGCATTATTTTTTGTGCAGCTTTGCGTGTAACATGGCATATCTGCTCATCTGAGTACTGCAGTTCCCGCTGTGCAATTTAAGCAGATCACAAGTTGCTGGATTTACTATAATCCTGTAGGAAACATACAGTTTCTTTTTCTTTCTCTCGCCTCCCTCTGCCCCATGTTTGTGAGCATGAAACACAGTTAAATTCAAAAGCAAACATCCATCTAGGAAGATGTATGCAGCTGGTAGAACTGTATTAGAAGATAGATAGGGATCAGCACTGAGGCTATTTTTATTTTGCCTTGCTGTCATTATCTTGGCCACAACTGAATACTGGTGCACCTCTGTGGTGGCTTCAATTTGGTTGGATGCGAGGGCTGATCTTTCACCACCCCCTTTCTCTCTCTCTCTCTCCCCCCACCCCCCCTCCCCAACAGGATAAGGGGGAAAAAATAAGATTAGAAAACTCATGGGTTGAGATAAAGCCATCGAGATCACTTACTGGTTACTATTACAGGTGAAGCAGACCCAGCTTGGAATATTGATTTAATTTATTGTTGAGAGCAGGGTGGCAAAACACAAAAACTTCTTCCCAGGCTCAACTTTGCTCCTTCCTTCCTGACTCCTCTGCTGGCCTCCCCCCAGCCTTGAGTGGTGCAGACAGATGTGGAATGGACGTTGTGGTCAGTTTTTATCAACTCCTGTCTGACGCTCCTTTCAACTTCACATTTCGCCCCAGCTCCATAATGGTTCCTTTCCGTGAGCTGCAGTTAAGGATAAATCTGCTCCTGTATGAAGAATCTCTGCCCCACTGCCTGAAGCACTGCCTCCCTATCCTACTTGTGTTCTCATGGTCATTTCTCAACCTTTTTTACCCCAGTCCTCTTACTTTGCGGGGCCGTGTTTTGCCCTTTACTAAGTACACTTCCCCCGAGGCACCACCCCACCTGGGCTGTGGGGTTGCCTCAGCCAACTGGCTTGGATCTGACTGTGTCCAGCACGGTGCAGCTCCAGCCTCTCTCATCATGGCGGCCCCTGCAGCCCTGGCAGCAGCGCCTGCGAACCTGCACCCGGTGCATCACCTCTTCAAAATCAGGTAAAAGACTGTTAGCTATGCTATGAAATGGTGTCAGGGAACAGCTATTTACACATAATGAAAGGATAAGGAAAAAGGTATTAGCCAGATGCTAAAGGTACAGACAAGAGTTTTAAAATATTTTTTGGGTTTTTTTTTTTTTGTTTGGTTGGTTTTGTTTGTTTTTGTTTTTGGTTTTTTTTTAGGCTAGAACATTAATTAGATATTTTAATTTGATGAAGTAAAATTTTTTTGCAGCCAAGTACCTACTTATTTCCAATGTACTTTATGTCACATTTTGTGTTCCATCTGTTGGATGATAGTTGTCAGAATACTTGTTGGGTTTAAGCAACTTAAACTCCTTAAAAAAAGTTAGCATTTAATACCAAATGGACCAGTCCACAATTTCTGTGCACTGGCTGGACAATAGGACCCTGGAAAAAATTTTCCCTTGAGAATGATTTTTAATAAAGAAGGCAATAACGAAGTCATAATGTCTTAAAGTCAATAATATGCCCATAGAAACAATTTGTAACTGTAGATAGAATGGGTTAACAGAAAAACAGTATCAGGATTATATAAGAATTTCTCTACATGTTCTAATGCATAAGCTTACATCCATTTTGCCTTCTGCATTGTCTAGCAGAATGCAACAGTACTGGTGTTAGTCACCTGCAGAGTACAACTGAATGATAGCATTGCTAAAGCAGAGACATTAGTCAATGTCTTTAAACAAGTGCAGCAACTGAGGGGAAAGCCTTTGAGTTGTGCTGTGTTGATAAGGTTGCAGTGATTGAACCACTGTTTCTGTTATTCCTAATCCTTTTTCCTTCATTTCTCCTTCTGCCCCAGAAGATGATACTATAAAAGTTTGGGAGACCCCAAATGGCAATTTTTCCTTCCATACTGAAGTTGAACAGCATCTTCCAACTGTTTTCAGTGTATTGGGGTGGGGTGGGGGGAGTGGCTACTTTGTCACTTCAGAGCTCTTGGGAGAGAAAGGGATGGCCTTTCCTCAAAGCTTACGGAGTGTCCTATAGTCTCAGCAGTGCATCCCGATTGTTCAGGGAAGTGGATTGAGAATAAGCAGGTGTTACATTTCTTGCCTCAACTCCAACAAAGCTGGATGTGACTATGTTTTGGACTAGCTTAAGTATGGTATAAATTCAGGGTCGGTTTCTTCCATTTTTTCTCATGTTCTGCTGGGGAAGTTTTGAGGAAAAAGCCCTGGCTGCCAAAGGTATCTCTGTTCTTGGGAAACAAACTGACTGTTGTCATCATGTGCTCCCCACTCCTTCCCCATTTGCAGGACAAAGAAGGTATCAAATTAGGTGGTCTATAAGGCACAATGGAAAAACTCCTGCTATGGTCTAGTATAGTAGATAGGGGCTTTTAAGCATTCCTGTGTTTTAATCCCAGTTCTCAATGTTTTGCAGTCCTGAATTTATTTCCTTTAATGTCATTGCTACTTGTTTATATAACTCAAAATACATTTGCAGTATTTCCCGCTAAATATTCCTATTGGATTTGGTGCTGATTCTTCACATTTGAAAATGAGTTTATAAAAAAGTATTTATGCTTGTGCCTACAATGTCTCTATCAAACATGAGCTTTTTACAAAAACATCTTTTTATTTTTTTTTAATTTTGTTTTATTTTTATGCCTGCTCAGCACACTGAAATTGCAATCTAGAATCCATCTTGGTTCACTTCATCAGTAGCATGATCAATAGCTAAAAAAAGCTCTTAGTACAAATTCTGCAGTTAGCTGACCAGTAGATTATTATAGATCATCTTTAACAAACTGTCTGCTGCTGCTACACAGGATGCATACATTTCCTTGCATCCTTTTCAGGAAGGGTTGTATTTCTGAGATGAAAGGTTATTCCAGATAGGAGCCCCAAGAGCCACATGCTGAGTTAGGAGCTACTGGCAACTAGTTAAGTGGGAAACACTGTGAGGGAGGAACCCTTTAAAGTAGCCTCCCCTGGTGAGTTGGCTGCTCTGCTTAGCACAGCCAAAAGCAAGCTCCGTGTTTCCCATCACAGACTTACTCTGTCTGCTGAGTGTGAGTGCTTTAGCACTTTCTGTCCTCTTCCTCTTTTATCATTACCATCTCAGTTTGGCTACTCTTCCATCATTTAGTTTTTTACCATGGGGAAATGAGACTCATGGTCCCCTTTATTTGGCAGTGTGAATCAGCCCACAGATTGTAGGGGTTGAGTTTATCTGGTAGACCAGAAACTACTACTCAGAGACAGGTTAAGTACTTACTGCTGAAAACGTTCCTTTCAGTAAGGAGAAAACCTGGAGATTCTACCTGGAAAATATGTGAATTACACTTATATATAAAATAATTTTAACAATTCCAAAATGCATCTTATAAACATATTCTTATGTAAAAAAAATCTACAGACGTAGATCTGGAATATATTTTAAAAAGGTTTTTAAAATTTTAATATTGTCTTTGTCACATTGTCACATGAACTCACAACTCATGTTCGGAAAGCTTTCTCTTTGTAACTAATTGAATAGTCTTTCTTACTATTTTAATTTTTTACTGAGGTAGCTAATCCCATCTATTACTCTGACGACTTTTAAAATTTTGGTATGTTCATCAATTACAGACATTTTCTCATCTAAAAATACTCACTTGTATGAAATTTTCAATTTGCTTGTGTATCCCATATCTCCAGGTTGATGTGCCATCTTTTTCATTGGATGTCCCTATTTGCTTTACTTTAGTGCTTAAGTTTTGAATCACAGTTCTGCTTCCTTTTCTAATTAATAATGAGAAAATCATATCCACATATAAAATTGTCTATGATAGATTTAATGCTTATGTAGCCCCAGTTTTCAGAAACTATCCATTTAAAACTTAGTAGTGGTTTTCATTTCTTCTTTTTCAGCCCTAAAGATCAGCACACTATCTTCTAACTGCTTCTGTTTGGCTTTTTCCAAACATAGCAAGAATATCATATAGACATTTGTTTCTTTATTGGCTCCTTTTCACTGAATAACAATTTGTTCCTTTTCCTTGAATAATGCTTGTCAGAGGTTAACGTAGTTCATTAAACACTAGGGAAAGTGCTGAATATTTGACTAAACCTCATACTTTGCACATTTTAATGGTTATTACAAAAATGGATGTAACATTAGAGTGAGAGTTACTTTGTAAAATTATACTATATGTGAGTGTATTCAACTGGTAACATCAGTGAAACAGGGGTAGCATTTGTTTTTTTTACTTAGTTGTTTGTAAAGTAAACATGAGAAGAATCTAGGCGCAGAGGTAAAATTGACAGGACGCGAAAGTGTGTGGCTTCTCAGACATTCTAAAGCTGAGTTGCAGCATTGAGAGTGTCTCTGCATTTTTTTCCTTCATTTTTATTAATGCTGGTGTGTGTTTCCTTCCAATGGGATTATCTTGCTGTAAAAGGAGTTATTCCCCAGAATTTTTCATGTATGGGTGACAAGGTATTATTTCTCCAGGGTTAGATGTTTAATACAAAGTAATGGTAAGGGAAATATGTTTGCAATTACAGTAAAATGTGTTATTTGTAGCATCATTTCTGCAAGAAATATAGCATCCTGTAATGCTGCATTTCTAATACAAATGGAAAAACAAATTTAAACATAATTTGAGTTACCATAATAATTTAGCCATTTTGTTAACACACTGTAATTTCAGGTTCCGTAAATACAGTGCTGTACATTAAATTTTGCTCCTGAATATGCAGAATAATTTTCATTATAACCTGATAAAATAAATACCAAAACATTACATTATTCTATTCCTTTATATACATGGACTACATAGATTTTCACTGAACTAACCTCGTCATTTAGTTAAATTGCATTGAAAGTGCCACTCTATTATTTGGATTTTTTTGACATATTATATGTATTAACCATGTAAGTCTGACTTTCAAAAATTACTTTGGCTTATTTGTTTTTTAAATAAATAGGATACAGATGAGAAAGAAATGAACAGAAAATTACATATACTGGTCTACTCATTTATTTACAATTCTAAATTTTTAATACACGAAAGAAAAAAGCTCAAATTTTGAATATTGGAAAGCTAAAATGTTTCTTCATACTCAGTTTAGGAACCTGAATATGGCTTTGAGCTTACTGTCAGAGTAAGAGTAAACAGATAAGATTATGAATGCAAGATTGTTATTTCTGGAAATGTAAAAAAAAATAGGGTTTGTTGGAAAAAAAGTGGTATGCAGGACAACTGAGGTTTCTGATGGAGCCTGGAATTTCATTTTAGCAGGTTATATTGTTAAATCCTAAATAAGATTTATCACAAGGACCATGTTCCACAGTTAGTGTTCCACTAACTTTGACTAAAAATAGCACAACCAAGATTATCTTTGACAGTTTTAAAGGCATGGAAGCTTTAGTTACACATAGCTATATTATGCTATAGGGTTTTTTAATGTATATATATACCCACACACTATTCATAATTGCATAGTTATACATAATATCTCAATTTTTTGTTATACATAATATCTCAGTTCTTACTCAAAATATACAATACTGAATGCATTTGTATATATATATGTACTTTATATACTGAAAGTATTCTGTAGTAAAAATAAGCATGAAAGGTCTGAGATAGCAACTGATTTTGTTAGGCCATGCATTGAACAACTGATTACTGAGCACTGCTTTTTTGAAAATAATCATAAATATGGAAAGAATGAAAGAAACCACCCCAGTCCTCTTTTCTTCAGGTGTTGGAGCTGCTGTTGCAATGTTCCAGATTACTTGTAATACTGGCAATTTTATAATCTTCACTAAGTTTTTAAGAGTTACTAGAGCTGCTTGCACAGTCTGCAAATATCTAATTCAAACTCCATTATGGAGGAAATTGTTCTGTGACAAAACACAAAGACCCATTGATTGAACTACTTTCTTTTAGATTGATCTGTCCATAAGAACATCACCCAAAAGAATTAAATCTCTTTTATGTGAAAAGCACCATGCACATACATCACCGTTCTGCATTCTTCCGCTTGTCGTCTGAAAGGTTTGGTTGGTAATAGTTAAGGTGCTTTATCATTATTCTTAGCACCTGGGAAATGGTCTAATGTAAGTTCAATCTCAGTGAATTATTAAAGGCAATTTAGGATTTGTGAACTTGATAACGGCATTTTGTGAGTGTTCATTACCACCACAATTCAATATTACTATAGAAATTGACTTAAGTGACTAGGAGCCCGTTTACTGCTTTGGGATGTAATTTACAATCATGAAAGATAACAAATCCACACTTTACTGGTATGTCAGCAGTTTTTTTAAAATGTGCTTAAAGAAGCTTATTAAACTTCATAAGGTCTCTTGTAGCATTGTAATCTTTCAGAAGTTTTGATCTAATAAACTACTGAAATTATATCCTGCTGTAGAATAAAGTTTTAACTGCTTGATCTTACTTAATTTAGAAATCTGGCTGTTTATTAGAAGAAATATCTGTAATAACCTGACTCAAGCAGTGCCAAATTTGAGTTTTAGCAGTACTTGTGTGTTTTAGCTTTACAGTGAGTTAAACAAAATTCTAACTTGCATTACGTTTATTTGATATATAGGTAATTTATTCAGAAAATGCTGGCAAGATTGGAAAACAAACAAAAAAGAAAAAAGAAGGAAAAAAGAAAATCAGGTAGCCATGTAATAGTAGAGAAGAAACTGTTCGGTAGTATGTGTCATAACAGTTCCTGTAGCAAGATAGCACATTGATACAGCAGTATCAGGCAAATGGAGTTTAGGTGGACTGGTAGAGTATTGTGTAGTATCTTTGCTGAAGTTAAGCTATTGTCATTACCTTTCACAGGAACTTGAAACTTTCACTGTGAAGAGTATTGAGTGCAAAAAATGTGCATCAATTACTTCAGTAGCATTTCAGCACTTCATTTTGATGTTCTGAAATTTAACTGAGGGAAAGAATAAATACTTCTACCTTTAGATGTCACTTAACTCACCTAAGTCACTGAACACTTGTTGAATCACTATGATGCACCCAGAACAGGCACAAGCAGTGTTTGACAATGTGCTTTCTGTCAGTTGGCTTCTTGTTCCTGCCGTGTACTGGCAGAGTGAATAGATGATTTGGAGTCATTGCTAACTCATGCTCTAGATGCTTAAGATACTTCCAGCTTCTTTTTTTAAAAAAAAAAAAAAACAAAAAACAAAAAAAAACACAACAAAGAAAAACAAAAAAAAAACCCCAACAAATAAACAAAAAAAAAAACCCCACCAAACAAATAAAAAAACCTGTAGATTTCTCTGAATAAATCTGTTTATAAATTCATTCATTCCAACCCAGTATTGTCATGAAGCTTTTGCTGTTAAACTGTCCTTTCATTAGATTTCCTGCTCTTATCTGCATATGTTAAGAGTATGATTGTATAATTGAAGCCATAGCTTGTTTTGGTTTCTTTTTTTTTTTTTTTTAAATGGTATATTATTCTTGATAATCAAATCTTGTTTAGGCAAGTTAAATGCAACAGCTGATGTCTTGTGTATTTCTGGTAGTTCCTCTTAGTCTTGCTTACTGTCAAGACATACAAAGCTATTTCTCCTTGCATTATTTTGCCTACTGAGAATTTCGCAAGGTCTTACTAGAATTGTGAGGTTTGGGTTTTTTTCATAAACTATATATTTTTTCAAGCTGGGAAGTCTTTTGTTGTTGTTTTTATTTCATGTTAGAAGGTTTGATGATCTGTCTAAAGGAATACCCATGATACAGAAAAAGTAGAAAGAGCCAAGAAAATGTATCCACATTTGACAGTAATGCTTACATTGAATGATTGAAAGCTACCTCCTTTTTTTTTGGCATGTCAGATTTCTGTGATGTTTTGTGAAATATGCCGCACTGAATCCTAATAAAATCTAGCAATTTCTTTCATGAAATTCTATGGTGAATCGATGTTTACATTCAGATTTCCTTCAAGATAAGCATTCTTATAGCAAAAATATTTTCAATAAGTAATCTTCAGAGTCAGATTCTAGTTCTTTGTTCCTCTAACTTACAATAGTATTGCAAAGGGTACTCCCAAGTATGAAATCAGTATAACCTGTCAGTTGTTCATAATGCATGTCGTCAATCTTTGCTGTTTTTCCACTGTTCTGGAGGCCTTTTCTGGTTCTCTATTTGTCAAAATATATATTTTTAATAGAAAATAGCTGTGTTTTTATATGTATGTTCAGCACAGTCCTCAAGTAGTTTAGCCTTGTAGTCTACAGCTTTCCATAGTTTTAGAATTGAACTTCAGTTTCATTGTCATAGCTGTCTATTGATATATATATGTAATTGCCCTTCACAGGTGTTAAAGCCTATCTTAAAGCACATGGCTCTTAATGAACAATAATCTTTCATTGTTTCAGAAGTTATAATTAGTGCTGCCATCTCTGAGTCGCAACTGGTTTGTGTTCCTGAATATTTTATGTACATCTTTTTTTAAGCTGGTTTTTGTCAGCTCCTGACTGTCAATGTTCACATACTCAGAGGGTTTTGAGTTTTTAATTGTTGTGTTCTTTGATCACTTCTCTAGCTTTTGTCACTGCATGTGCTACTCTAATGTTCTATCTTCGTAGGTTTTTGTTATGTCCCTAGCCACATCAAGTTGAATTCCTTTATGCAGAGCAAAAAAACCTGTAAGAACTGAGTAAGGGTTTTTTTCCCTTTCCCACTTTTTCTTTGTAAGAGACCTGAGTGTGTTTGTGGGATTTGTTGTTGTTGTTGTTCGGTTGTTTTTTTCATGCCTTCCTAACTTTCTTCTACCATTCTTAAAAACAATCTTAGATATGTTGCAACTCTCCTTTAGTTGCCAGATATTGTTCTTTATCTGTAATAGGTACCATATGCCACAAAATATACCATATTCAATTTCTGCTGCAGTAGTAATCAAAAATACAGAAATTGGAATGGGTTTTTTTTTGTGTGGTGAAATCTGTTTCATGGGACAGGCAGGTTTCTCTCATCCTGAGCTGAACCACAGCTTAGTGCACTGCATGGCAGTGGTATGTGTCAAAACTGACTTCAGTCTTTAAAGAAAATGAAAAATACCACATTTGTCTGTGAAAACAATTCAGAGTTATTCTTTCTTCTCTATGTGCTGGTGGGTGGTGGAGCTTTCGCAGGTGAAGGAAAAATTTCCCAGGGAAGGTATAAATGAAAAGTAAATCAGAAAAGTTCATGATAGTATTATACCCAATATGTAAAGTAATGAATTTAACAAGCTCATTAGCTTTAATGGAGTGTCCCACTATTCCCTTGTCTCCTTTACTGACCTGCCTATTGAAGCTTTCTGTAAACTTAGTGCTCTATTTGCATAGCTGCCAATAATTTGAGGCTGCTATTGTTGGTTAAACTAGAGTCTGAACCTGGTTTAATTGCTAGGAATTGCAATGAAATGATCAAGTTGGCAGGGAGTAGAGAAGGATACATGATTGACAGTTTGTTCCTGCTGTGAAAGAGTAAGGAAATATGTGAAACTACACTGATGAAAATGAGGTGTTTGATGAAGAATGGACAGTGAGGGTCAATAGAAAAAGAGATTTCAATAGTAAGGGAAAAAATTACAGTAACAGGTAGTAATGTACTTTTGCACACTGCTGGGACTTTTAAAAAGGTCTGTAGATGTTACTTAATCAAAATGTATTGACAGTTAGGAGTTAGGAAACAGGACTCCTTTGAAAAAAATATTCTTTTCCTGGAAAAGATAGCAACGGTTTTATAGAGTCAAACTTTGGATTGGAAGTGAACCAATAACACATAAACTTAAAATTCTTGAGAGTGCAGTGAATGTAGCCTGGTTCAGAGTGAAGGATATCTCTACACAAAAGATCTTCTATGTCTTGATTGTTCACAAATTACATCTGAAATCATTTATCTTGAGTCAAGAAGTAACAGTCCTATGTGCCTCAAATGAAGAAAGAAAAAGCCTCTTGCAAGAGTGTACTAAACACCAACCATATACTATGAAATCTGGTTTTAATCCTATGTCAGACTCTTCTACAGGATAAATATTATTTTCAGAATTCTGCTTTTTTTCTTTAAATTAGTTGGGTTTACATGTTGTATAAGGAAAGTAAGTTGGCTGAGTGTAGTATGTCAAATGTAGGCAGTAAATCTGATAAAGATGTATGGAAACCTTCAAAATACATGAGAAACTGATAGAACAGTAAATTACTCATCATGTCAGCAATTAAAAATAGCAGGCTTGCTATCTAGGTAAGCTGTTCAGTATGCTCCCTTTAAAGGTTTTGTCTCTTGACTACATTAAAAATACCTGTGTTATGGTGCTCGTTGCTAATACTTTATTTCTTACCACAAGATATCTGGCTGCTAGAATGAGGTAAGCAAAATTTTTCTACTTTCACTGGGAACCCTAAAATATCCACTGAAAGAGCTTGGGAGCAGGCTTGAATTGGTCAGTATTGCTTATTGAACTCCATGCTCACTTAGCATGGGTCAAGACTGCTTAACTAAGTGAACAGGAATACATTTGGTTAAATTAAAAAAAAGAAAACAAAACCAACAAAACAACAGTATTAATGGTAAAGAACACAGAAACAACCTCCTGGTGGAAGTGGTGCTTCTGTGTAGTTTTACAGAGACAAGGATCTAGTTCATGATAGCTGTGTCATTTAGCAGTAAAGAAATCAAGTAAATTCTGTGCCTAAATTTCAAAGTATGTAGGCATTCACCTGATTTCCAGAGTATGAGTTGTTATAAACAACTATTGTATGGTTGCACTCTGAGAGCTATTTGGTGGAAGAAATTTTCTCTCTCCCCAACCCACTATTCACTCAATAGTTCAAATTGCTCAAGAGAACCAACATCACAGATTGTTTTAAATTTGCGTTAGCAATATACCACCTGTAAATAATACTATTTTAATTATGTCTGTAGTCAGACTTCCTATGGCATCTGTGGAAATTGTCTCTTATGATGGTCTGGGTTTCTCCCTCTCCCACCTTTCCCTCCCCCAGACATCTCTGGGCTTTTTATTTTTCTGTGGCCATATTTGCTGGGTTTTGTCAATTGCAAATATAGCAAACCCAGAATGCATCTGTTGCCTGATATTCTATAAGACCTTGTATTAACAGGCTATGTACAGTGAAGTTTGTCTTGGGGAAGCTTTTTGTTCTGGTATAAATATGTATTATTTGAGCAAATTCTTGCCCTATTGCTTATTTTGTCTTCCGTGACATCTGGGAGAGATTTTTTCCCCACTGAAGCAACTGATACCACTTTTCCTTAACAAGCTACCAAATAGTAAATCCAAGGCCCATGCAAAACATGTTGTTGCTTTCTTTACATAGTAACAATATTTTAAAGTAAAATACTGTAGCTTCATAAAATAGCATGGAAAAGTTTTAAATCAGTGTGGGGAAGTTTTTGTGGGGTTTTTGGTGGGTGGTGTTTTTTTAAGATGCATTAAACATGTTAGGTCAAACCGTTATACGTATTCTTTGTCACGTTCTACTGCTTGTACAGCCTAGAAACTGTATTTGTTTACATTAAAATTTCAGATCAGGGAGAAAAGTTTTGTGAAGCCTTGCTACCTAAATGTCTGTTGCTGTTAGTATAGTGGTTGCATGGTACTTCTTGTTTAACGTTATTTTCTGGCATTTACCAAATGTTATTTGTGGGAGAACACTAAGTTTTTCTGTTTGAAGATAAATAGTATTTTAAATTGCTGTGTACAGACAAACAGGGGGTAAACCTCAAACAAACAGTTAGGAATATATTACTTGAAAACCAAGTTCTTCCTTGTTACCTTCACTATTGAGAGAAAATTTTGTGGTTCAGGTGGAAATAAAGTTACCTTTTGCCACTTAAAAATAGCCTAAACAAAAAGAGGCTTTTGCATAATGATATAACTGTAAGTATAAAATAAATATAGTCACTGTAAGGAAAACATGTTAAAAATGTAGGTAAGTCAACTTGCTTGGCAAGATATACTAAAGATGTAAATATTTGCCATAGCTTAATATCAAGATATGTTTTAGAATTGGCAGGAAGAGCTGCAAAGGCTAATCCAAATATCAGCAACAGCTTTTTGTCTTAAGTCTTCCTCAGATAATGAGAGGTGCCTTAAAGACAAGCCACCTTTTATGTCACATAAAGAGTGAATAATATATATGAAATTTCCTTATCCTGGTCATTTTATCCTCTATTTTGATTAGATGAGTATTGGTTTTTTGGTTTTTTTTTTTTTTTTTCATGGAAACTTAGTAAACCCCATAATGTTAAACCAGATGTTTAAGTATATGTATATGTTTTGTGAGGTACTAATAAGAAACAGAAATGTAGTCTGATCAATTTTTTAAGAGGAAATATATGGGTTTTTTTTTTTCCTTAACCCAGTAAGTTAAGTAAGTGCTGTCTGTTAGCACCTCCTGCCACCCTGGTCTGCAGTTGGGAGCCAATGAGTTATGTTCTTTTCCAGATATTTTTAAACGCTATTGTAAGATAACAGGATTCCATTGATCTATGGTCTGAGAGGTCCATAAGAGAGGATCATAAAAGAAGACAGAGAAGCAATCATGAGACTTTTCTTATTTTTTATTACTGAACATGTCAGATAGATTGATCCTAAACTCATTCCCCATACTTGCTGCAGAAAAAAGAGAGAAAAAGCACAGTGTAGAAGAGCTCTTAAAAATAATCTTACATTTATCCTTGGATACTTGTTGCCAAATATCCCGCCTACATGGACTGAGCTTTTTAAATACAGAAAACTCTTTTTGTTTGCTTTTTTTTCTTGGTCAAAAGAGACAGTATGACTTATGAAAATGTAGCCAAAAAATTTTGTTTCATGAAGTTTTGTGGTTTATTTGGTTGATTTGGTTTGATTTGGTTTTTTATTTAATTTGATAAAAAAGTCAAACGGGACACCTGAAATCTTTCATTCAAGAAAAAGGAACAGGTCATCCTATACAAAATAGGTAACGGAGAAAGTTACTGAAGTAATGAAACTAAATTAGTTGTACTGAATGGGAAAACAGTTTTAGTCATTCTATTTTTTAAATTATTTTAGCTTATTTTGAAAATCTTGCACTAGCATCTACAAATTAAAAAAGTCTTAGTTTTAGAGAAAAGACTTTTTTAGCAAAGTAGCAAATACTTGATGTACTGAAAAAATCCATCTGCAATAGACTCAATCTTCAATTTTACGTCATTTAAATGAGTTTTTCAAAACAGTTACGTCTGAATATACAAAAAAGTGAATCTGCATGTTTGTATTTTCCTTAGCTATCGTGAGTAAAAATAAACAACTCTGGGAAATTAGCATGTGCATGAAGAGTGAGATTTGCACTGGCAAGTACTATTTTATAATAATATTGATGGTTAGTGAATATTGATTTCTACAACTGCCTTTTGGAATGTGTCTTGTTAGATCTTAATCGTATGCTAAGAACTCATAATAACTGAAAATTAAAGAAAAAGAAATGGCAGCTACTTTTATAGATGAGCAGTTTCTAAATTTTATTGACGAAATTAAAATTTCCCCTGTCCTGTCCATTACCCCTTGTCCTGTCACTGTAGTCCCTAATGAAGAGTCCCTCCCTAGCATCCCTATATGACCCCTTCAGATACTAGAAGGCATGTGCTGTAAGATACGTAGTGTATTTTATCATTGCAGCTATTAATAATAACACCCAACTAGGGAAGGATTTTTTAAGCAGAATTTTATCTCCAAAGCGCTCAGCTACGGTATACTGGTAGCAAAAAAAAAAAAACCCAAAACCTCAGAATTCAGTTTAATATTTATTAATTTTGGAGCTTGTTTTAAATTTTCATTTCCTTTCATGACTGCTGCGGTATTAACTTTAGGACCCTACACTTATCTTCCCTGGCTTTGGATGGAAGAACTCCTTGAAAGCTATTGAAGAGTGGCTTGCAGCACTCTGGGCTTGGTTTAAATATCACTGTATTGAATAATAAAAACTAATTGATTGCTGTGTCCTAGAACTTAATGTTCCACTTTTGCTGGACAATGAAAGCCATATATCAGAAAACCCCTAGATGTATAAGGAATTATTGTTCTTTTATTCATCAGCTTGAGAGAAGTAATAATCTTCCAGATAAAGAATATCCTATCCGGAATTCCATGGAATGTTGTCCCTGTGATGTTTGTCAAATATCAGAGCAGTAATTAAGAAAAATATTTGATAAGATTGTTGAAACAATACACAGAGATGTTCTTAATAAAGCTGTTTTCCGAACACCAGGAATAAAAAAAATCTTGCATTTAGTTTTAACCTTCAACCAAACATAAAGTATCTGCAAGTATAACATCCAGTGTGAGGTACAGCCAAATATACAAGTCTGGATAGGTTTTTGTGCTCAAAGTTAGAATAATTAGGAAGCTTGAAGAAAGTCATCTTTCAAGAGCAATGCTCTTGAGTTATATCATGTCCCATGTGTTGAATTATGATAGCATTTATATGACTTGGATGGCACTCAGGTGTTGATGTTTACTGATCTGATTACCCTACCTCTCTCATTTCTAAGTTGAGATTTATCTCAATCTAATGTGGAAATCTAAAATACCTGAGATGACACACACACTCATCAAATACTTGTTCTTCTCCATTGACTACACAGGGAGCCTAGTCCAAATGAAGACCACTGCACTGCCAGCAGCTAAGATGTAGCCCATCGATTTTTCCTTGTTTCACAAGTCCGGAGAGCTTGAGTGTACGTTTAAACTTGCACTTAGACAACATGAGAAATCTAAGCTGTATTTTGGGAGGCTAGAATTTGAGTAATTTTTTAAAAAATACATCGAATTTCTGCTTAAATTTCCATTTTAAACTGTCTGACTTAAAAATTTGTTTAATGGAAGAAACATATAACATGAAATAATTTTATATAAAATTATAATAATTTAGTTTTAAATAGGTAAGTCATCAGCATGTTTCATTATTACAGTTAAGTGCTGTGAGAAGAGAGTGAAGAGAGTAAAATTTTATCAGACTTTGAAAATATTCTGTAATAACTTTATCAAATTTTCAAAATTCATTAGCACTCATATTTCATAGGAAACATATATCTCAAGTGTTTACTGGCCAATATTTGTTTATAGTACACTGAACTTAGTAATAAACTTAATAGATATAGTAATGTCACAGTTATAACTCCATATAACACAATTATGGAACATAGACTTTAATGTTTGGTTATTGCATTTTGAAAAGGAACTTTCACTGCTCTCTTCTATTAATGTTTAAATCTTCTACTCTCAATATACAGGAAAATCAAGCAAATTAAAAATGGATCATTCTTTGACTACTCAATTAAAAG
>JBCJKH010013602.1:0-11649 GCA_039877255.1 Loriculus beryllinus | reverse complement strand
TCTTTTTTCCCCTCCTCGGGTGGTCAACCCATGAAGGAGACATTGCCTTATGTTCTCAGCCCCCCCACCAGATCATTTACAGCACTATTTGAGAGCTCTGAAGGTTTTGAATGGCCTTTAGGTACCCTTGAGACCTGCCTGCTGATTGTGATGGGGATCACCATGTTGGCATGCATACAGAGGATGTTTTACCCATGACCATTTTGTCTGATCTCAAGAATTAAGCAAAGCCGGGTTTGAGCCTTGTCTATGGTTAGATAAAGCTATAGGAGGACGAAGAGATTTTCTCCGAGGCTGGACAGCCATGAGTGGAGGGTGGTGTGGGATAGTATGGGCAAGTATCTAGGTCAGTGGGCCCCTCCAGTGCTTTGGAATTTCATCACTGAACAAGTGCAAAATCCAGAAAAATTAGTAAAATACTTAAATGAGGTGTGTTGTTATTCTGGTCATATCAGAGTGGAACAAATCATGGCAACGTGCTGGGGCTTGGTCTATGCTTACAGAGTCCTGCTCAACACTATCCAGCACCTTCAAAAGGAAAAAAATATCCCTGGATCTGATGGCAAAGCAACAGATAGTGCAGCTACTCCAGCTCCAAGCACAGCAGCTACACCAGCCCCTTCTAAGTTACCGGCTGGACTTAAACCACAACATAGACCTACTACACATAGTTTTTAAACCAAATCTTCAAAGATACAGCTCTCTAATTTTCCCCAGAAAAGCAGTCTTAATGCTCTAAGAAAGTCACTTCCTACATTTCCTTCTTGTTTTGCTTCCAGGCACAGAATCAAAACATTAATCTCCATAAAAGTGAAAAAAAGGGAAATCTCCACCAGACAATATTTTGTGAGTATGTCTATTTTAATAACTGCAGTTACTCTTGTAAGTAGACTGGCTGAATTCAGGATTGTGTTAAACATGGAAGCCCAAACCCAAGTAATACTCTATGTCTAAGAGTCAGCAACTTTCTCACATTATGAGAAATAGAGAAATGTGAATACAAGACAGTGGATAATGCTAAGAAATATAAATGCCGGTTCAACTCAAGTCCAAAGAGAAATTTGACTTCAAAGTATTTGCCACAGAAGATGGATAAATGATAGAAAAAAACCCTGCAACATTCCTTTAAAAATAGCATGAAAATAAATTATTTAATAATTCAGTATTTTATTTCACTAGTTTTTCATCACTTACAGCTTCAAATTTATGAAGTCAAATTTGTAGCATGATTAAGGAACATAATATTAATTTGTTTAATGAGATGTAATTCTTTCCACCTGATGTAATTTGACAGCAGATTGGATTAGTAAAGTTAGGTTATGCAATAGCCAGACATCAACTTTAGTGTATTCTGAACCATCTGTGAAACCAAATGAAACAAAATTCACTGTTTCTCTGAACAGCATTCAGCCTTATCTGCATAGGGAAATATATGGACATGAATCTGGCAGAACGGCTTCCCTCCTGTGGTATTGAAGTCACATTTTCCTAAGACAGAAAGGCTACCATCAGTATTTGTCCTCATGGGAATAGTTGCCAAAGGAGAATGAATGATAAAAGAAATTAATAACACTGAGATAATGGAATTATTCTTTGAAAGAGAAAAGTTTCAAGAACAGTTCAGAAAAGAAGTTCTCATGCATACCTGAAGAGAAAGATATGATGTAGGGTTCTGTTTATTGACTCCAACTTATTGGTATGAAATTGAAATGCGATAGCTATGAAATTGCTGAGATCAAATGGCATATGGACAGAGCAATAGTGTATATCTCTACCATATTGTAATCCAGGCTCAGGATTAAACCAGAAAAAAATATGGTGATTTCCTCTTAGGATTTTTTAAAACTATGAAAATCCTAATTACTGAAAAATAACTCCCAGATAGGGTTAAACCACAACAGTCCTTCAATATGTCCATGGACGAAATATAAAAATTATACATTGTGGCCTTATATATTACCTCTTTCTTCACAGACTGTAGTGAAGAAAAACGAAAATAGGAATTCCTCCCTGAGAACAATGGACTGGAGCTTTTCTACGATCATACTTAGGGTGAGCATTTGACCTAGTAGCTACATGCTTTGTGTTGCTTGGCACCACATTTTGTACAGAATCCCTAAACAACACTGTCCCTTGCCTTGTGGATGCAAACAGAAGAATGATCTTTGACCAACTGAAAAAAAACCCTCCTAGTTTTTAACAAATAACTAGTGTTGTAGCAGCAGGAATTTTTAAATAAAGGAGAAGCAACTCTGACATCAAACACGAACTGGTATGTCCTTTATCTCTGTATGAATAACAGTGTATCTCCTGTTAGATGACAAAGGACTGCATGAGCACACTCCCTGCAAAGCTCTGCCAGCAGACTTGTGTTCTGAGATCCACAAATATAAAATGATGAAGAATGTCATCCTCAAGTAATCAGGTATATTCTGAAGCTACCAGCAGCATCTTAATATAATTAACACTGGCAAAGATGACATTTATGTAAGTTAACTTTCTAAATGGCTACTGCAATAAGTAACTGCTGAACTAAATTTCAGAGAAAATATGTCTTTAATTTACAGCACTTGGGAGAATTTTCCTTATTCAATTTTTTTTCAAAGCACGTAAAAAAATGGGAAAAAAAATCTTTAATAATTATTTGGGAAATGCTTTATACATCCTAAGCAATTAAATATTTTTGCAGAATTTCAGACAGCTTTGAAATAATCCAGTTGTTTAGTGACTAATTATCATGCAACCTGCAGCTTTTAAATTTCATGAAAATGGTGACTTTTAGAATACTGGAAAAAAAAAAGAGGACAATTATGTTCAACCAAGGATTCTGTGTCATCAGTTTTTACAGTATAATTAGAAAGATGTTGCATTACTGTACAGAAAAATAAGAGCCAATAAGCAGTGAATCTGCATAATTAGGACCTCACCTCAGTGGTAATTCAGACATAAGGCCAAAGAGCAAATCATTTCCTCTCTGAGAGAGAACACGTAGGGAGTGGACTCCCACAGTGCTGTTGCTGATATGAAATAGTGTTTATATGAAATGAGGATCACTAGATTCAGGTGTTATTGCCAGGGCTATGACTTTTAATGCCATTGCAGGCACCAAAGAATATTGGCAGGGAGAAATATGACAAGTGCTTCATACAGAACCATTTATAGAAAGGGAACACAAAGTTCTTTTTGAGTATCTCAAGCTAATTGTTAGTTTCTAGCAACCTGAATCTCAATAATGATTATTTTAATGACTAAAAATCTCGTCATTAGGAGTTATTGTGAAACATTGAAAACGGAAAAGTTTGGTTGACAGCAGAAGGAGGCATGGGGTTAAGTTGTTCAGAGCCCCTAGACATCTATATCTCTGATGTCTCCAAACTAAAATGATGCCATAACCAATGCACTAAAAGAAAAAATAGAATTAAAATATTCCCAACTAGCTTTCTGAATGACAAAGAGATTCTACAAGTCCCCTTCCCCTCACACAAAAAAAAAATAAATAAATAAAGCAGTTAAAATCTGTCTCTAGCAATTTTAGTTACAGAAACTCCTCTCACAGCCATGATGATAATGCATACTTTCCAGATGAGAAAGATCAGAAAGAAGAGTTTCATGAGCTGTTTCATCTTGCATCCCACTTTCAGCAGATCCAAAAAGAATTTCTAAAGGAGTCACAAGAGCTCTAAAGACTGGCTTTTTACAACCATGGGAAACTATTCAATAGATTTTTAGTTCAGAAAGGTTCACATGATTATCTTTCTACCTATTCCTCCTGTATCTATCCATAAATCCCTTCCCAGAGCCTTGCAGAAAATCTAAGAATAGCAGTACAAATGACATAAACCTGAAAAAAATACAACTTAGTTACTCTGACTTTATCATGGTGCTGACGTGATTGAATGTATAGAACTACCTCAAGAAATTGCCTTGTATCCAGATCCCTTCACCTTGTGCTTTCATGGAAGATTTCTTAAATCAAAATTAGAAGTTATCCAATGTTTCTCTAGAGCGGTTTCTTGAAGGGTTCGGGTTTTTGTTGTTGTTGTTCCTTGGCTTGTTTTTTAAACTGTGTTAAGAGAGCATCTTTCACAGTGTAACAGCTGTCGCAGCCTACATTTTTTCCAGTGCAGTTTATTCATTTTCCTTTTCTAACGCTTCTTTGGGGGAAAACTGTTTTGACTCTGGGTTCATACCAGCAAAGGAAGAATCAAAGCCATGTCCCTGTCATGCCTTCTATCTCTGAAACAGAGCTGAGTTCTGAGTTCTCAGTTCCAATATCTAGGACTCCAGTTGGGGATGAAGAATTATAACACCAAAACCAATCAATTTCATTTTATTGTATATATTATTGTCATCCAGCTGGGCTCCTGGCAGGCTGACAGAGTAAACCTCATCTGGGAAAGATTTGGGACATCTGAGCCTTATCAAATTTATGTATATTTATACCTGCCAAATGTCATGGTCACATACTCGTTTGGATGGCTCTGACCCCTCCTGAAATACCACCCTTTGCTTGCTGCAACAGAGAAGTTTAACTTCCCTTTTGTAGCCACTCATATTTGCTATTGAAGCAGCCCAGATGTGAAATTGTTTCTTTACCTCATTCAGACAATTGTGAATTTCAGCACCTTTTTCTTTCAGAGAACAGCATGAAGCCATTTCAGCTCTGTTTCATAGCAGCAGAGTCAACAAATTTGGGAGTATTACAAAGGCTTGTCTCCCTGGCCTTCCTTCCTTCCTGCAAATCCTACAGTCTTCTCTGTGCGTACCATAAAAATGTAGTAACAGTCAGACGTCACTAATATTTGATGCTGAGTGTGCAAAACCACGGTTTTAATCATTCTGCATGAGGAAACCAAAACTGTTTTAACAGTATAGCTAAGTGGGAAGAGAGGAGGAAAGGGAAAAAATATCAGTGAAAAGGAAGAACAGCAATATCTACTATTGTCACTTGTGTTCGGACTCTGCATAGTAGCAACCAAATTAGAACCAGAGAAAAATAAATAATAATAATGGGGCAAAGGAAGATGGATTGGGTTTATGGAAAGTTTATGGGATAGGGTAGAAAGAGGGCTAGAGGCGAAGGAAAGGGCACTAGCAAGTATGAGAAGGTAGCAGTAGTGGAGGAGAACATAAAAAAACCAAAGAAAAAGATAAAAGCAATACAAAGACAGAGAGAGGTGAGCAGGGGAAAAGAACACTATAGATAAAAATGGATCTACAAAAGCAGGCCCAATTATTAAAAGACTCCCTTACTTCCCATGCTCACACTGATGAAAAACATCCCCCTTGAAGCTACACTGACCTTCACAACCATGCATCCTGCCAAACACAAAATCATTTTTCTGTCTTCTCGGATACCCACTCACCTCTTTACAAAATTACATTACTGAGATGAGCCATTAGCAAGAAGGTATTTAAAATTCATTTGTGAGCACATCTATTTCCTTCTCCTCTGTTCTGCCTCTTCATTACCTCACCGTGCTGTAGACTCCTCTGTGGTCTTCTGCACAAACCTTTATCTGCCCATGCTCAAAAGTTTTTTAAATACTGGACACTGGGACACAAGATGCAAGCGGAAATGCTAGACAGATTGATTCAAATGTAAGCTTTTAATGCTACCTTCTTTGACTTAGTGCTGTGACATTGTAAAATTGGTTTTAATTTTCTTTTTTCCAGATCTTCAACAGCTGAGAAGCATGTAATGAAATGTAAAACCCTCACAAAGTACCTTTCTTGCCAAGTGTATGTAATGTAATCTGTCTCTGCAATATTTCATGTGTTCACTGATGAGCTGGAAAAGAGAGTTTGTTATCAGCAATAAAGTTCAGGGAAGATGCCAAAATATAAGATGTTCCAAATATCAGCATAGGAAATGGTTTTATGTGCAGCTGGAGAGCTGGGAGAAGCTTTGCAGGATACTGTATAAAGCAAGAAGGGGACACGAGGTCCTAAGAGGGAGATCGGGACTCAGTCTTGATAATGCAACACTGAAGGAAGCAGGAAAAGAAAAGAGATATCAGTGGAATAGAAATCAAGTAGAGGATAAGGCTCCTGCATGGTGCAGTGGGACTGACAAGTGAGAAGGAGAGAATCATAGAATCATAGAATCATTAGGGTTGGAAAGGACCTTAAGATCATTTAGTTCCTACCCCCCTGCCAGCGACACCCCACACTAAGCCATGCCACCCAAGGTTTTGTCCAACCTGGCCTTGAACACGGCCAGGGATGAAACACTCACAACTTCCTTGGGCAACCCATTCCAGTGCCTCACCATCTTAACAGTAAAGAAAGAGGTAGAGACAGGCTGGGGAGGACAGGGAAGAAAGCACTTCACCTCCCAGAGCTCTGTGCTTCCTGAAGCACATTTACCTCTTTATCTGTGAATGATATCTAGAAACTCTTATTCCTCTGCAAAACCCATGGGCAAATTTTTTTCTCCCACTCCAGTTCTGGTCCACCAAGATGTCAAACCACTTTTTCTAACTGCTGTTCTATTACTTACAGTGGCGGACTTCTACGCCAGGGATCAGAAAGCTCAAATCTAAATGTCAATCTATGTGTTTATACTTTTAGACAAACATAACTGTGCTAAAGAAGGATAAAAAAAGTTCATAAATCAAAAATAAAGTTCTATTTTGTTTGGTGAAAAACTGGCACTCTTGTGCAAGGAAAAAAGACAATTATGAAAAATAGAATGGCATTCTAAATATTCTGTATTTAGAAAGTGAGACTTCTTGACATAACCAAAATGAAAAGTTTTGAGAATATTAGTAAGATGTCAATTGACATACATGCACTTCTAAAATGTCATTCTGTGGGTGGAATGTTTTCTTCTTGTAAGAAATTTCTGATCAGTTGCTAGTCAGCTGCAGAGCTGAGATGCACTGCCCGGCTGCTCCGTGTGTATCCAGACCCAGACCAAGGAGGAACTCGGGCAAGAGCGGCCACTCCTACAGAGAAGCCCTTTGTGTTTCAAGAGCAGGCTGCACGCAGCAGAGAAAGGTTCATTTTGTTGGAGTATTTTTTGCTGTACATGACCAGTGCAGAGATTGCTGGCAAAGCCAGCCAAATGTAACTACAGAGGCTGCCAACTCTTTCCAGTCCTGACATCTTGACAATAAAATGACCGCTCAGCTCCCCAAGTCTTCTACAGCTGCAGAAGCTCCAGTTCTCACTGGAGACCTTTCATAGTATAGCCCACAATGTAATAAAATAAGCCTAAATACATTTCGCATTACATTATCACCTGGCATCCCGCTCCACACTATCCACAAACACCCTGAATCAACCAAACAAAAAAACCTCAAATAATTTGGTTCCCTTCCTTCCTACTTGCTTGTGCCTGAGAGCTGGTCTCAAGTTAGTGGCATTCCTGGTTCAGGTTGAGAGAGTGTTGTAGGTGGAGGGCAGCCCTTCTGCTTCACCTTCCCACCTATACACACGACAGAGACTCTCCACAATGTTGGAAAGAACCACATCAAAACCAAGGAGATGTTATCCCACTGTCACCTTCTGAAGCGTCATGACAATTTCCAACAGTTTCTTCAACATCCTCTGTCTGCTAGCATAGTAGTGAAAAACAGATAGGAAGAAAGAGGGGAGAAGAAAAAAAGTGCGAAGACTTTACAACAGAAGGAGAAGTACCACAAAGAGATGGGAAAGAAATCGAAGGCTAAGTATGCCAAAAAGAAACAGAAAATCTCCCAGGGTAGGATCAAAAGCAGGAGGGTGAAAAGGATGTTGAGTAAAAACCCTAAGAATAAGAAATTCCTCTTTGAAGAGGAAGGAGACGAGTAAAATACCAGACCAGTCTTTAAAAAATAAAGAATAATATACCATATGTATATATATATACACACACATCTCCCACATACACCATAGAGAGAAAAACGTGGAAAGTAGTTATTTAAAGAGACCTGTGTTATGCAGTATAGAAAGTAAGGAGGTGATATAAAAGAGTAGAAAACAAAGACTAGGTATATATAATTATTATTTAATCTAAATTCTAAGTAAAGTGTCAGTCCTACAGAAAATGTGATCTTCCCTCCCTTTGTGCATTTACCCAGTTTGTGGAGGTGGGAAGATGACAGTAGTTTACAGACCTTGAAAGGGTTTCCACACTAAATGGATGAGAAAATAATAAAACAGAAATAGAGTAGTGAAATGCTTTTGCAGCACTGCAGCTTCATAAGGAAAACCGAGAAACCTCTGCTTTTTACGACAGCTAACTAAAAAAACCCCAAACTAACAAAAAGAGGACAAAGCACTGTGTAGAGAACGCACTGTCAAAGACGAGATGGACCACAGACTTAGCTAGCTTTTGTTATTGGACTTCTTCAGTCCTTGTGTAATTTATGTACTCCCATCCTCCTGCAATTTTGAGTGCACAGTCCATGTTGAAAAAGAAAAGAAAAAACCAAAAGCACTTGCATGTTGAAATGCCATTTGCATATTAAAATTGGGTAGAAAGGAACCTATTTCACCTCCATGTATGTATGTACATGCAGAGGGGGGCTTTTGTCGTGTAAATACTAATTTGTGAAGACCTGAGGGCTTAAATGTGAAGGCCAAGCTGACAATCACTTACAAAATAAATGACTTGGACTTTTTCATTGTAATCTTTGAAATGTAAATGTTTTTCCCTGAAACTCTATGGCCAAGAACTACACTGCTTCCAGAGAACCTAAGATGGTAGAAAGGCACATCAAGAATAGTTGAAAGTGTATGAAACCAAGGGCACTCAGAATAAACATAGAAACAATGCTGGGACTTGCTTGGCCACAGATTGCTGCTTTAAACTTCACAGTAAAATAATTGAAGAAAACAGATCATTACCCAAAGATGAAAACCACAGTTATTTGCTTCTTCTGGCCATATTGCATATTCAGAGGTCGCACACCACCACTACCACCAGCAACAACAGCAGTTAACAACAATAACAGTAATAATAATTATTATTATTCTGCTGAAATTATATTGGAAATTTTGTATCTCTTATTCCAGGGCTCACTGCAATCTAACAGAAAGAATCAATAAAAAAAAAGGAAGCTGCAAATGCACTGTGCTCCACAAGGAATTAGCAGCACCACAGTGAAATTTGTGGCTGCCACAAGAGCAATTGTTTCAGACACCCAATACTTGTTTCCTATTTAGAGAGCAGAGATGAATTGAATCCAAGGGAAATAAGATTCTCTCTTAAACTAAGAGTTTCAAAACTAATAAACCACAATTTCAGATGAAGTAATATCTTTATTGTATATTTTGAGGTCTAATGCTTCCAGCCTACGTTGTGCTGGCTACATTTTATTTAACACAGAGGTGGTTTAAAGCTCTGCTTTTAGGCTGCCATCAACTACAGGTGCACACGTATTCACATCTAGACAAATTTAAACATGCAGAACACATTTGCATGATCATATGCATGATTCAGCAAATGGTTCCTCACATGTAGGTAACTTGGAGATTAAACGGTTTGATTTTTTTTTTTTAGCTGAAACCACAAAAATTTGATATTTTAGATAGAAAGGTTTTCACTTTGAATATTATCCCACACAAGCCTGCCTCCAAGATCCGTTTTCAGAGAGAGGAAAGGTCATCATAAAAAAACCTCCTTACCACAAGAAGCTGGTTCCTGAGAAGATACTTGATTTAGCAAAACCTACCAATTATGTATAAAATTGCTATTGATGGGAGGAAAGGTGACAGTCATAAAAGGGGTTTGGTGTTGCTGGAGTGAGTAATCATATGGCACACAACATTGAAACTGGATGCCAACAAATTCCATCATCTTTCTCCTTATCAGGCATGGGCAAGACCCCAGGAGGTTGAAGTAACTCATTTCTGTTTCAGTCCTCCTGAAGTACAAAGACACTCTTTCTATCAGCCTTTTCTATGAACAATTTTAACCTGTTGTTACAAAATATAATAATATAGAAGCTTAGCAAGCATACCAAAGCTTACAATTAGTGTCACATTATTAATAGATGTTTATATAGCTTCTGGCACAGGAATTAAGTATGGCCTAGTAAAAGCTTACTCTCAGAAAGGTATCAGTGAAAAAAAGAATCACAATAATAAATGGTATGAACCAACTGAATTTTTAGGAACAGATGAAATCCAATAGTCCCAAAGTCTTTTACTTAATGAATGACAAAATAGGCATGGTATAAAATGCTCATTTGGAAACAGTTGAGTTAAGACTGGGCATGCTAGTATATTTTGGAATGATGTAGAAATTCCAGTGCAAAAAAGGAAAAGGCAGCTGTGATCCACCAAAGGTAATCCCCAAAGAAGCAGGGAGGCTGTGACACAAATCACTGGTCAGGTCCCCTATGTTCAGTTCAGCTGTGGGTGATTAGTGCCTCTGAAGATCAGTCACTTCCTTGGTGACTTCCTCAAAGAGGTCAACTACATGAAAAGAACTTTAACTCTCACCATGAATACAATGAGGCTATTGCTACCTAATACAGCTTTGAAGATCTGTAAATTATACACATCCCAAGTTGCAAAGATAATTAAATCAGTCATAATTTATTTCTAATTATTTAATTTTACATTAAATCATAATGATGTCAATGATTTACATATTTTTAATAAAAAAAGTTTGAAGTCATTCTGGATTAATGAATGTAATGAAGGCAAGGGACTACAGAAGCAAACACAGAGAAATCTCCATGCTCTTCATTATGGAAGAAAGGCTTGTGACATTTCAAACAAAGTTAAAATATATCACTCAGAAGACTTACAGAATTTGCAACTGCAGCTTCCCCTGAATGCAGAAACAAGTAGAGACTGAGACAAGTAATCTAAAGGTAAAGCACCTAGCATTTTAATTTGAAATGCCAGTGATAAGATTTATGAAGAAGAACTAGGGGAGGATCCATAAAACAGAAAGTATTATTGTTTTGTCCTTTCATGATACTACTTCTCTCATTCCATTAAAGGACTCTAAATCTTAAGACTTGCTCCTCCCAGTAATATGTGATACTGTCATGGATTAATCTTCCATCTGCGTTTAGGTTAGAACAGCATTGTTCATTTCTGAGTGAAAATCTCTGAGGACAGAACCTTTGTGAAATCATCTGTCTGACATGCTTTGTCTGTACAGGAGCAAGAAAGTAGCTCTTAAATTACCTCCAAATCTATACAGGCTTTCCCCCTATACTCTGTTTTATTACCTTGAAAGGAGGGGAAAGGCAGTTCTGACTTCCCACAACACAGCTGTTAGTAAACCCAATGCACTGGCCCAATAGTGAAATACCCAGCTCAGCAGGATTTAAGACAACTCCATCCATCATAGCTCAGCTCCTTCCACACCACTGTACCAAGCAAATGGATGCAAAATAATGATTGTTCAAAGCAGTCAAATAAAAGAAGACAGTGAAAGCATAATGTAAGCTCTCTGGACACTCCTGCACTTCATGGAAATCTTTCTCACTCTTCTTCAAGTTAATTTATTTGCTATTCTTGCAATTTTTATTTCTATAGTAGAGACATTATGGTTAACACAGTGCTGCAGGGCATACTAAGATTTTCTCATCTGAGCTGAGATTACAATAAGGTAAACAGGGTTAAGCAGGACTGACTTCAAACTAAATCAGTACAAGCAGGCAGATCGTGGTGCAACAGTTGGATACAGAGGATTGCATG